>PVJX010020269.1:19030-33659 GCA_004027295.1 Dolichotis patagonum | reverse complement strand
TTTCCAATAAGCTCCTTGCATCTTGAAAATCATTAGTATCAAGAACCCTGATCAATGCCTGGGATGCAGTAGATCTGCCCAACACAGGCACAGTCCAGCCCACTCCCACTCAGGTAGCTAATTACATCTCTCCAACCTGACCTAATGCCAGACCAGGAGGACGGAAAAGACTGCAGTGAGAATTTCCTCCCTCCTGTGGCTGCCCTGAGGAACCCCAGCGGCACCACAGTGCCCTCCCTCAAGCTGGCCTCGGGCTCCTACGTGGCTCCCCCATCCATGGAGGCCTGTGGGAGGTTGAGGTCCTTAGGTCTGGCTGGCGGCCCTGGAAGAAGAGAGTGTCTGAGCACACTCAGACTCCCTGTTCCTCGGCACACCAAGTAGAGCATCCCTGCCAGGGCCACCCAGCTTGGAGCCCACCCAGCAGTGCATCTCCGCCTTCCCTAAGCCTACTTCCGCCCTTCCTGAAGCTCAATCCTGCCCTTCCTCTGAGCTCACTTCCGCCCTTCCTCTTCAGCCTAAATATACACTCCTGCACTTCCTCAATAAAATCGGATCTGTGCCCCTTGCCAGTCCCCTGCAGCCCCAAAAAGGCTACAGAGGCCTTTGTTCCTGCTTCCCCCAGACACTGGGACAAGCACTCAGCCTCTGCTCTATAGCACCTAGGGCCTGGGCCCCGGTGTCCTCCTCGCCCACCACTCACTGCAGCTGAGCTCCGTGTGACCCACTGCCACCTCGTGAGCTGCATGTCTGAGAAGAGCAGAGGCAGGCAGCTGGCCCCACACACTAAGTGCCTGTCCACAGGGGCCGGGGAGCCCTTCTCCCAAGACTCCTCCATGCCCCTTCGGGCTCTGAGCAACATCCCTAAGGCAGGAGACAGACACAGCAGAGCAGCTCAGCAGTCTCCCCACATACGTACCCCATATAGGAGCCGTGCCTGTGCCAGGGCACTGCCAAAAGCAAAAAGGATCATCTTGGCCCGCAGCTGCTCTGGATGAAGGCGGTGTGGCCGCAAGTCGGCCGTCTCCATGAGATACAGGGTGTGGGGGTAGGGGTAGGGATAGCCCTCCTGGAACCCTGCAAGACAGAGCCACAGGTGACAAGCCAGCCTGCCTCGGAGCCTCAGAGTACTTCATGGCTGGTACTGCCAAGACGGTGGGAGGCACGCACTACCCTCGCAGTTGGTGGTGGCAGACCTCGGCTGCAGGCCACACACTGCCTGCTACCTACTTTCATAAATACTGTTTTTTCTGTCACACATCGCTCACTTTCATATGTCTCCTGGTAGCTGTGAGACCACACGTGGCTTGTGAAACCTAAAATGGTTGCTATTTGGCTGTTTACAGAAGATGGCTGCAACCTATGACAGGCACTCGCCTCTCCCATGCTCAGTCTGACTCCAGCCTTTCCCTCAGCCAAGCTCCTGGATGACAATGACATCAGGAGATGGGTAACTGAAAAGCAGTGGTGACTATTCACAAGACACCAGTCGTTTGCAGAATTTAGAACTTTAACATTAGTTAAATGTTAGATGACTTGCCTCACACCTCACAAGTCCTCAGAGCTGAGCACTTGCTCACCCCAGCCACAACCTTGACAAAGCCTGACCCTGCTCTGCTGGGGCTGTGAGTAAACCTGGGGAAGGTGGTGCTTCTAGAATGAGTGACTAAAAGCAGTGAAAGGGTGAAAGGAGGCAGAGAAAGGGAAGCACCAGCTGAGAACTGCAGCTTTCCGCAGGCCTTGGGCTGCTCTGCTACTCAGCACTCACTTGGCGCAGGCTCAGAGCCAGGCCAGAAGCAGGGCCCAAGAGGAGCCTGCCATTGTCTCTGGGAGCTCGGTCCAGGGGAGAGGCAGAAGGAAGAGATCATCTAGATCTGAGGTGACTCAGAGTGCTGTGGGGAGACAGATACAGGACCCCCAATGAGAATAAAGCACAGCTTTCCTGGGAGGAAGTGAGGTGTTGGCAAGTTGCAGGCAACAGGGGACAAACGGACCAAAGTCTAGCACAGGGAAGAGCCGTGCAAGGCACAGGACAGGAGGGGCGTGAAGCTCGAGGGTCAGCTGAAATGAAGGGGGAGCAGCAAGGATGAGGCTGGAGGCAGAAGAGGGTGCTGTGAAGGCCATCACAGGGGAAGGAAGGGGAGCCCGCCGCACCCACCGGTAGTGGGAGGAGGCTTGGAGGGACCTAAGGCCTAGCTGCTGCCTTAGAAAGGCTACCCTGGAACTACCAGCTAAAAGGAAGGGAGAGAAAACAGCCAGTTACACTGCCTGTGAGGCGGGACAGGGTGAGGAGGAAGCCTATAGCTCACGCTGGAGCGGGGCGGGGCGCGGCAGGAACCGCAGACCACCCAGGCCAGCTGCCTCACTCCTTGCAGTCTGACAGAGTCGAGCTCTGTGGGGTACATTTTGTTTACAAATCCTTATCCAAGGGCCATGGAGGAAGGCAGAGGGTACAGGGCTCACAGAACCTAGGAATAAAGGACAGGCCTTGGTCAGAAGCCCCTCAAGCCACCATTAAAACTCCGATGTCACAGTCACCTCTTAGGACTGAGACGCAAAGCCAGCCTGTGAGCAAACCGCTCCCTCCCTGAGCCACTGTCTCCTGGATGGCAGCATCTGTGGATCGCTCCCAGAACATAAAGTGCCTGGCACCCGCGCAGTTCTCAGAATATCCTTCTCCCTTTGGCAAAAATCATCTCCCTCATCTCCACAGTGTAAAAATAAAGGCTTCGCTTCCCACCTGTATCATCCTTCAGGTCGTACACATGGCACTCCTGAAGGTCGATCGTGGGAGATATGGGGTAGAAGGTCTCCAGAACATGATTCCGAGTGGCTTCGACCTCCTCTCTGGAGGCGATGGCGGGCAGAGGATCCTTGGCACTCAGCCGGATGCCACTAGTACCTCGGACCTGAAGGAGAACAGACTCTAAAAGGAGGAAAAGATGGTTAGTCCAACCTGGCCGCAAGCTTTCCTCTGCTCAGCGGAATCTGTGGCTTCAGTGCCCCTGCACCTCAGGTCTGTAACAGCCTTTCTAGATGACTGGCCTGACCCTGAACTCAGGACTCGGTAGCAGAATGTCAGTGGAGGGGTCCTAGGGAAGGAGATGAACCCGTGTACACTTCTTCCTCTGTTCCCTGGGAGTCTGGGCTGCCCCACACAAGTCTCCCAGAGCACAGCTCTAAGTCAGGGACCAGATGTAAAGGAGAGCCACTCTCTGCTGACATAATGCTCACTAGGAGACACATGCTATAGCAGTAAGTAGGAGTCTGATTCAGATACAGCTCAGGTGAGAAGATGGAACTTCTCTGGGGAGTTCCTAAAAGAAGCAGTGCCTTAAAACCAGGCATCTGACCAGGCCTGGTGGCACATGCCTTATAATCCCAACTACACAGGAGACTGAGGCAGGAAGGTCTCAAATTTAAGGCCAGCCTAGCAAGACCCTATCTCAAAATAAAAATAGGAAGGGTTGGGGATATAGTTTGGTGCTCTCTGGGTACAACGTCCAGTACTAGAAAAAAACCACACACACACAAAAAAAGAGAGAAAGATGGAACAAACAGGGTTTCTCAACTTGGGCACTGTTCACACTTTAGACCAGATAATATTTTGGCGAGGGGAGCTATCCTGTGCATTGGAAGGTATGTGGCAGCAGCCTTGGCTTTATCCAGTGAAATCCTTCCCCATCCAAGGCAAGACAATCAAAAATCTTGTCAGATACCACCATGTGTCCCCTAGAACTGTTTTGGTTGAAAACCCACGAGGTGGGCATCTGCCAGGCGAGTGAAGGGGGAGTAACACAAGCAACGCCATGGGGAAATGCAGCCACAGGACCACAGAGTGACACGGCAGGAAAGGCAGGACGAGGAGAAGCCCTGAGACCAAAGAGGAGAGGCCACATGACCCAGCAGGGGCTAGGAGTGAAGCTTTGCGTTGTAGCTTGGCGTAACTGACGCCATCTTGAACCCTGCATTTAACTAGTGCCCTGTATTTGACCTAGGAAAATGGAAAATTACTCAGGGTATAAGTTCCATGAGAAAAGCAGAATGAGCTGTACCCACAGGAGAAAAATTAACCTGCTCAACAAAAGAAGCAGGATACAGGTGTCAACCAAAAAGTAATGTAAGATTCTAGCTACATTGTTTCCAACAGGATGTCTTTTTGTGATTCTGTCTTATAAAAGCTCTGTAACTTTCCAGTTTGGTGCCATTTGTTTGGACTCTGAAACAGGGTGTGGGGGTGTGTGGGGGTGTGTGGGTGTCTGTATGCTCCTGAGTTCAGTTAATTAAATTCCAAATTTATCGATTTGGCTGCCTGGATTCTTATATTGTTGTTCACGAACCCACCTCACAAAGCTTTGTGCACATTGGAAGCAGACACATTACACAGCTGTAGGCGGCCTGCAGAAACAAGCTCAAGGCTGACTCCACAGTGACCATGTGCAAATGCTCCTCAGTGTCCCTGTAGGAGGCCACAGGCCACCAGCAGACAAAATGTACCCAGTAAGGTTCCTTGAGCATAGTCAGCAGGGTTCTGAGGAGACATACTTTACTCCACAGAAGTAAGCCACCTCCAGTGAGGACATAATGGATCAGGCCTGGTTTTCTTTTCTTTTCTTTTCTTTTCTTTTCTTTTCTTTTCTTGAGATAGGGTTTCACTATATAGTTCAGGCGGGCCTTGAACTTACAAAGATAGCCCAGGCTGGCCTTGAACTCACAGTGATCCTTCTGTCTCAGCCTTTGAGGTATTATAGGTGTGCACCACCATGCCTACCTAAGGCTGGTCTTATAAGCCCAAAAAGTGGCTTGGTCAATAGCACTGCCATTTAATTAGTGCACAGCCTCCTAAGCTTACTGGGTAAAAAAAGGATGTAACATCTATAGATTAATAAACCTTGGTCTGCTTGTTAAAATACATCATAATCACACCTCAAGATTAGCTTCCTAAAGTATTTCCTGTTTCTTCATATAAAATTTTCAAGGAACATAAATGTGCCTGGACCTCTCCTAACCTTGGGGTTTACATTCTCCCCACAGACCACTCTAATGTGGTTACTGATTCAATTCCCTCCACATCCCTCCTCCAGTGACAGCTCCAAATGGGGCAGTTTAATTAGACGTGATACTTGATGACAGGCCAAAAAGGACTCCTCCATTACTGAGGTGCACTAATTTCCTTAGTGGTGCCATTACCTCTGCAAGGCTGACTCCTTGCCAGGAAGTTCATATGCAAAGGGGCAAGCTGGAGAAATCTGACCAAAGAGACACCCTAAAGTCCCAAATCACTCCACAGCTGCTTTCCCTGCTCTAGGACCCCCAAGGGCATCTGTGTCCTCTGACATCCTCGTGACATCAGAGAGCTGGTATTTGTTCACTAACCCTTCATCAGTTCCTACTGCGTGCCACGACCTATGAGACACTGCAGATGAAAGAAGATGTGGCCCCTGCCGGCAGGAGTTCACACACAGAAAAGCCATCGGGCAGATACAACAGAGTGTGCTAAGTGTTATGGCAGCATAAGGAGCCCACTAGGGGAGCACAAAGCCAGCCTGGACTCCCAAGGGAAGGGGCTTGAGCTGACTCTTGCAGCCAAATACAATTTGGTCACATGAAGAAAGCGACAAGAGCCTTCCAGATGGAAAAGTTGCCAGAGTTAACTTAGGTTTGAGGCTAGGAGACAGGGCATTGGAGGAGGAGACAAACCTAGACAGACCAGGTCAAATCACAGACAGCCTGGTACACCACATAAAAGGGTTAAGCCAATGGGAGACGGTGAAGGATTTGAGTTGGGGGAGATACACACAAAGAGCCACCCTGTAGGGAGGCCACTTTAGTAGCTAACGTTCAGCACAGATTTGGAAGAGTGACGCTAGAAGGGGGCAAGAAGGCTACTGCTCAGAATGTGAACATGAAGAGCAGAGAATTCAATGTTTTATTATCTCCTTATCTTCAGCATTTAGGCATTCTCAAGCCTACTGTGCCACATGGTTGGCTGTTAATGCGTGAATCAACAATCTCAGAAAAGCAATTAAAAATTAAAAGGTAGGGCTATAACTAATGATACTGACAATGTATCTGATCCTACAAAACCGGGTCATGAAAGAGTAAAGATAGGGAGCTGGGTGTGGCGGTGCACCTCTGTAATCCCAGCACTTTCGAGGCTGAGGCAGATGGATCGTTGCAAATTCGAGACCAGCCTGGGCTACAAAGTGAGCCCAAGACCACCCTGAACCACATAGTGAGATCCTGTCTCAAAAAGAAAAAAGAAAACAAAAGAGTAAAGATAGGTATTTGGGCAGCCAGAAGTAGCGGGATGTGGTGGTGGAGCTGAGAACAGAAAGATGAAGAAACAGAGCAAGACTTCCTGCTGTACAACATGACCAACCTCGAGTCCACGTGGCAGATAACGAGTGGTTTTTGGCACAAATCCGCCTGGCCACAGAAGGGTGCTTGAGAATCTGGGATTTACACAGCTGAAGCAGGCTGTCCACAATGATTGGGCTTGGAGAAAAAAAAAAGAAAAAAGACACAGGGACTTAAGCAGCAAGTTGACTCCAAGACCCAATGGTTAGAAAGCTTGTTTTCTTAGGGGCCGCTTACCAGTAGGTCTCTCTCTTGGGGATGTCCTCCATGGAGTGCCAGAGACGGGCGTGAGAGATAACATTCAGAACACGCTCATCTTGGTTCTCTATGTGGTTCTGCTGGTTGTCAACAAGGCTGAAAACTTTCTCAGGAAGGCCTTCTATTAGCTTGGTCTTGGTCAGCCAGAGAGCCTGCTTCACTCCTTCAGGGTAATTCACACAAAACAACAAAAAGAGAAGCTGGTTCAGAAGGAGATGCTCACGGTGGCCAGGTAGCATCATGTAGAAAAAGCTGCTTCAAGAGAGGCCTGGATTTGTTCTGGGACATCTAGGTGGACAGCATCAAAAGAGCTGGAAGCCAGGGAAATCAGATTTCAACTCAACTTCAAGAACCACCACCTACTTCAAATAGACGAACAGTCAGTTGACTAAGGTATTAAGCACTTGCCACATTCAAACGGGAGCTTGGACAATTGAGGTCATATGGTTGAATCCTGCAAGAGGCAGCCACATTGGAGACGTGGAACTGCACAGATGAATGTCAAAAATTCCTCCTATGAGGCCAGGCATGGTCACACATGCCTGTAATTCCAGTACTTGGTAGGCTGAGGCAGGTGGGACATTGTAAGTTTGAAGCCAGCATAGACTACGTAGTGAGTTCCAGCCTGAATTACACAGTGAGACCCTATTTCCAAAAAAGAAAAAAGAAAGATTTCTCCTATGAATCCATACTCCAGCTCCAACTAAAAAAAGCCCAACATCCCTCACTTATTAGATCCGAGTCCAGGAGTAGACCTATACTACCTTACCAAGCAAAAGCAGCTTTTGGAATCAATGAGAATCACTTTTAGATCTTCATGAATAATTTCAGAAGCCCAGAGTTTGGGATTATGTGGACCAATAATTTTTCACATCTTATGAAATTAATCCTGATATTCTATTATGGTCTATTTTACTAATAGGTTTTTATAGAAAGCAGCACTATGTAAGATACTGCTATATTTGGCAAAGGAATTATACGAAGGATGCTGCTCTACTCATTACACAGGGCGCTAAGACCTCCTGACCTTCTCACCGGCCCTTGTACAGAAAGGTTGGCTTTTATCCCTGCATGGTGGCATATGCACGTTCAAACCCATCAAGGGCTACACAGTGAGTTCAGGACTGGCCTAAACTACACTGCAAGACCCTGTCTCAAAAAAGGTTGGACAGAGTGAACAAATGAAAATGTCTGTCTGCATACTGAGGGTCAATAAACATTTTCTTAAAAGGTCCAGACAGTAAACTTTCAGTAGTCTCTAGTACAACTACTCATCTTTGCCAATGTAGCACAAAAGCAGCCACAAGCAATAGTTAACATGTGCACACAGTTGTAACCAATAACTTGATTTACAAAAACAGGGGCTGGCTCAGTTAGCCGATCCCAGCCTACGTGTATCAGCTGGCAAGCACTCTACCACTGAGTTAATTCTCCAATCTTTACATATTTCTAATTTAATCTGCTAACATTATAAAATACTTTAAGTTCTCCAAAATACCTTTCAGAAAAAGGGGGTATACAAACTAAACAGGTTCAATTTAGACTGACCCTTTAAACTTAGAGAGCCTACCTACATACTCTCAGTGGTATGGACTGTGATGCCCAAATCGGGCACAGCCTCAGAAACTAAATACACCACTCTTCTACAGTTAGGTGAAAATTAGCACTACATCCTTTCTTTTCACTAATTATGCCTGCAAGTGCACAAAGGGCTGGTGACTGCTTTGGTTGGCAGGCTACCATCTATTCCAGCTGGAAAAACACTACTGACTCTGGAATACATCTTCATTCAAAAAGCTATGTCTGGGAATAAAGGCTTTGTAGCAAACACCTCAGGCAATTTCTCTTGTGGAAACAGATGAACAACCAAGAAGGGTGGCAGGACTGTTCACTTCAAGGCTCACAGGCCCTCACACTAGAAATCCAAATGTTTAGAAATGTTTACATTTGGTGGTGCAGCAGGAGAACCCTGGACTGGGAGTCAGGTAAATTATGTTTTAGTGCTGACACTGCCACTGTTCCTTAACCTTAAAAATGGAAAAAACATTAAGATTTTATGCTTTGCTGGTACAATACATACTATGTAATACTTGGAGTTGCCATTTACAGAATGTCACTATCTACCCTATGCCAGCAGCTTTATCTACAATTTAAGACAGGATTTTTATGAAATGAAAGCGAAAACACAGACCAAGGAATTTCTGTTTCCCATCACACACCTCAAAAGTGACAGCGTTGGAGGGATAACTGGAGTCTGTTTACCTTAAAGTCCATAATCTCTTCATTACCCAAATAGGCTTCTCTGGCCCTGTATCTTTTTTTTTTTTTTTTTTTGGTACCGGAGATTGAACTCATGACTGTGTGCTTGCAAGGCAGGCGCTTTATGCTGCTGAGCTAAATCCCCAGCCCCTAGCCCTGTATTTTGCAGTTTCATCACAGACTTTATAAAACCTCTTCGAGTGGTGAAAGCCTAGTCAAATGAATGTAATCTTAACTTCGAAATACTGTTACCACATTTATCCACTTGGTGGTCTGTTACACGGGTCACTCAAGGGTGCCAAGTCTTGTGAGTTCCTTCCTTCACAGCACCCTGTGAGGACCGTTCAAGTGTTTAACAGCTGGCAAACCAGCTGGCAGCTTAACAGACTGGCCAATTGACTTGTTTCTGCAAACTTAAGATTTATTCTCTTACTCTCAATCCTGCCAGATCTCTGTGTTTCCTGATTACCCCTTGGAAAATACTACTCCCACTTACCTCAACAATTTGGTTTTCTTTCTTTCTTTTTTTTTTTTTTTTTTTTTTGGTGCCGGGGATCGAACTCAGGACCTTGCGTTTGCCAAGCAGGCACTTACACCGCTGAGCTAAACCCCCAGCCCAAAACAGACTCTAGTTTGTTTTTTGTCTTTTGTTTTTTTGTTTTGGTACTGGGGAGTGAACTCACAACCTACCTCATGTTGCCAGGCAGGTGCTTATGCCGCTGAGCTAGATCCCCAGCCCCCATTTGGTTTTCAAGACATGCCCTACTCCCATCTGATTAGGTGGGAAATGAGGAATGGGGGGGTGGCATTCTCAATAAACACCCCTTGTCCCCTACCCAATCTCTCATACACCCTGGAAAATAATTTCTGATAATGCTCAGGAGAGAAGACTGATTTTGGCTTAATCATTTCAATATGTTCGTAAGACAGTGACACAGGAACAGAAGTAGGGGAAAGGAAAGGCCCAGATCCTTTCCTTGAAAACACCTCAGCTCTCACCTTTGACAAAGGTCAATAACCTAGGAAATCCAGAGCTGTAGACCTGCTTCCATATTAACCCGCAGTGCACTTGTAAGAAAATCACTTCCTTTTTCTTACAATTAGCAACCCTGTGCATGAGGTAGTAAGTCTGAAAATTAAACACTGTTTCTGCGGTCTCCGCTCAGTACCATGTCCCTCTTCTACTCCTTAAATGTACAGTTAATCTCCAGGATGAGTACCGCCTAGTCAACACCACTTATTTCATAGAACTGGAGTCTCATGAGAGTGAGGACTCTCCCCAAGACACCTCGGGAGTTACAGCTGGGGCTAGACCTAGAAACTAGATCTTTTCACTCTGAAACTCTATTACTCCTTAAATGAGAGCGCAGCTCTCTCCACCCACCTACTCTTGATAACTCTCAGAAGATAGCTATCACTATGACCCCATTTCGCCAAGAATCCAAGACACACAGAGTTTCAGTATCTTGCCCAAAGACACAGAGGGTCAGGTCAGTGCTGGGCAGAGGCACAAGGTCCCCTCCCATATATCCTGGGGTCTCACCCTCAAGGAGACGGCAACGCTGGTGGAAGATGTAGCATGGCTGTTCCTTGTAAAGCGGCTGCTCGTGGATCGGGGGAGAACGGTGGAACCTTGGGTGCTTCCAACCGCGGTCCCAGTCCGGAAAGACCGGCCGCGCCAGCCCGGGCATGAAGTGCATCTTTCCAGCGTAGGTGATGGGCTCCAGTCCGGGGATCTCATATACCCTGTCCAGAGGGGGCGGCTCAGGTTTCCTCGTAGAGCGCACGCCCCATTCGTACGCCCCGCGTCTCGGGATCCCGCAGCCCCCAAAGCCAAGCTGTCCAGAGCCAAGAAAGGCCCGCTTTGCGGGCCTAAACGCCAACGCCATTCCGATCAGGGTTCCTCCAGACCGCTACCCGGACGCCGCCATCTTCCTTCTCTACCCCGCCCCGCCCCGCCCCGCAGAGCCTGCCGGGAACAAAAGGGGCAGGGCGCCGAGTCTCATATTGTGAATGGCAGTCACTTCAACCAGTCACAGTCAAGATGTCCTTGCCTTGTCCCCACCCCGCGAGCCGTTCTCATTTCCTTATAGGTGGGACCGGCTGAATGCGCTCACCTTTCCCGGGGGTGGGGATGGAGGGAACTGTGGAGGAGTCTCACGTGAGGGGGATTTGCGAAGTTTAGGTGAGTGGTCGCGGCAAGACCCAGGGCGGGACGACAAGAGCGCCGGACTCCATAGCTTAACTCAGAATGCTTCACGGCCAACAGGGCAGTGCACTTGTGTAAGACCCCAGTGCCTTTCGCTGTGAAAATAAAGTAGTACGGTGCCTAGGCTAACGCCCCTGCACAGCGCCCCGCGCCTAATGGGTGTTTAGTGATTTCCTCACCGGCCGCTTCTCCCCCGTGCGGGTGCTTTTATGGTGAATACTACATGTGACGCGTAGAGGCTAGAGTTTAGTAAGTTTAGTAGAAGACCTGGACACCTACGCCGGAAGACAACGAAAACGATACATACTTCCAATCTCTTCTCTCTGGATACTTTTCTCTAGATTTAACGCTGGCATACTATATGTTTTCCCTTTTGATTTGTTTTAGTGACTTTCCATGAGTTCAGAGGTTTTTGTTTCTCTTCGGTGTCCCGGGTACTTAGAACAGTGTCTGGCACACGGTAAATGGGTGTTCAGTAAACTAATACCAAACAGACAAAAGAGTGGTAGAGAATAACCAGGGGGAGGTTTAGGGAGGCCCTTGAGGGAAGATGACCTGTCAGCCAAGGTCTAGAGATTGGGAGGAGCAACCAGACAGAGTTGACATTCGTCAGAATGTGACTTGATGGCACCTGGTAGTCCGAAAAAGCAGAGGCAGAGAAGGGGGCATGGATCATATCTTTAAAATTTATGGCTAATGTGGCCAACTTCACCAGTTTCTAAAAGTGTAGAGGTTATTAAAACATGGAAAGGTACATTTAAGGCAGGCTGATAAGACTAACTCTTACACTATTTAGCAGTTTACAGTTAACAGAACACTTTCCCTTTTTTCCCTTTAGCCCCAGAACCACACAAAGTAAGAAGTGGGCATAAAGAGGGGACTGGACCTCACTCACTCATAATCCATACCTGGTACGTAGCATATCATCCAAATGGGCTGGATCACAGGCATACCATGTGACTGCTGGGCTCTATGGGTAGGGCCTGCCTCACCCTGTTTCCCTCTGTTGCCTCTCAGCATCTGTTCCTGTGCCTGGCTTTCAGATCATATTAGTCTAGAAGTTTCTGTTTTGTGTTTCGTTCATTTTTTTGTGATGTTGGAGATCAAACCGAAGGCCTCTCACTTGCTAGGCAAATGCTCAGCCTCAGAGCCACATCTGCAGCCCTCCCAGACCACATCTGTAAAGCAAATGAACACTCACTCACCAGTCACTGGGAGCCTTCCATATGCCACGCTGGGCTCAGTGGGAAAATACTGCAAGAGTAAGATACCGTCCTCGTCTACATAAAGATCCCAGCCTGCTGAACTTTTCTGAAGTCGTAGAGCTCCTGTGTAGTAGAACCAGGTTTCCTGAAGCTGAACACTTTTCTCTACTACGAAAAGATTTATTTTGTACAGAGGAAACCAGTAGTAGTAAGCAGTAAGTACACCCCACCCAGAAAGTAGATTCTGTGGTTACCCATTGTTGCCCCAGTGCTTACACAGAGCCTGGCATCAGCACTCCCTGGGGAGAAGGTGAGAAATAGCGGAGACAACAGCATAACCCCCATGTTTTCTTCTCCCACACCAGCAAGGCAGGAGGGCCTGGGCCCGAGGCCTCACAGACCCTGACCTGCTCTGGGAAGAACGCACAGTTGTCCCTCCCAGGCTGCCCAAGCCCCACTGACGATGGGCGAGAGGGAGAAGGAAGATGCTGAGGAAGCCTGGCTGCAGCTGCGGCCTGTGGAGCCCTTGCCTTCCCAGTGCTGCGGCAGCGGCTGCTCGCCATGTGTGTTTGACCTCTATCACCAAGACCTGGCGAGGTGGGAGGCAGCCCACGCCAGCAACGACAGGAGCCTGCTGAGTGGGAAACAGCCACAGGTGAGGAGGCTGCTTGTCAAACCAGAGGGCCATGGGGCAGCCTTTACCTGGTCTGGACGCCAGAGGAAAAAATGTCCCTACTGGAAGCAGGCACCCCAGGATCGAAGTCCAGGCCTGAAACAGCTGTGTGGTTGTAGGCAAAGTCTCTTAACCTAGCTTTGCCTTAATGTCTTCATCTGTAAAAGGGGGGTAAAAACATTTGTGATGTATGATGTAAGCCTGGCATTTATTTCACTTAACAAATACCTGCTGAGCTCTTGAGGAATTGAGAGTGAACCAGACAGACATGTTCTTTGCCCCATGGAACAAATGAGCTAATAGTACATACTAGTTTAGTAGAGCACAATATTGTTATTTCTTCCTCTCTGCCCCGACCGACTTTTTCTTCCCTTTCTGAACTCCTAGGGACTTTATCATCTGGACCAGGCAATGTAAGCCTTAACTATAATGTTTAAAAGAGGGTTCACAGGGCCAGGGATTTGGCTCAGCAGCACAGGTGCCTGCCTGGCAAGTGCAAGGTCATGAGTTCAACCCCTGGTACCAAAAAAAAAAAAAAAGAAAAAAGAAAGGGCTGGGGATTTAGCTCAGAGGCATAAGCGCCTGCCTGGCAAGCATGGGGTCTTGAGTTCAATTCCTGGTACAAAAAAAAAAAAAGGGTTCACGATTACAGTTACAGATGTCTAACACTGGAGAGTTCAGCTCCCTGTTCTACAGTTTGGGAAACTGAGGACCCATTCTAACATTGTGCACAGGTTGAGTTTTGAATCTGTCCCTATCCTGGCCTCCTGCCTCCGAGTGGAGATGCCATAGTCCATGTCTCTTCTGACCACTGTGGAGTAGAGACATTGCTTCTATTACTGCCTCTGTTCATGCAGCCTGGCCCCCTTGTTACTTTTTGGCTGACAGTTTGACCTGAACTGCCCCAAATGTAGTTATTATTATGCATGTGATTCCTAAGCTATAGATCATAGAGATTTTAGATTCTGAACAGAGTTTAAAAAAAAACCTCCAAAACATGACCATATCTATTCCTATTCAGTGTCCCCTTACAGTTCTGCCTTTGGGCCTCTGCCAGTAACTGGGGAGCCCTGTGATTTTTTTGTTCTCACTGCTTTATCTTTATGTAGCTCACTCCTCCACTTCTTTGTGACTCTGCTCAAATCTTGCTGTGTGTGTGTGTGTGCGCGCGCGCGTGTATGTGAATGCATGTGTGTTTTGCTAGGAATTGAACCCAGGGCCTCATAAATGTTAGGCAAGTACACTTCCACTGAGCCACATCCCCTGGTCATCTTCCTGATTCTCTGTAGCACCAGACACCTTCCAGATGTACTTGTTTTGCATGTGCCTTGTCCATATCTTCTTGTGAAAATGTAAGTTTTTTTTTTAATTTTTTTTCACTTTTTTAAAATTTTATTTTATTTTAAAAGGGAGTAAAATTAAACATAACAAAACAGAACAGAACAGGACATAAGAAAGCATAAATTTCAAAGCTAGACAACCAGAGATCTTCACTATCTGTCACATTGTCTCTTGTTTTCTTCCAAATGGTTGTCCTTATCTTTGCACATGGGGAGCTCATACTAAATAACATAGCCAATCTTTTCACAAGATGTGTAGTTCACTGGCTCCCACTTGCTAGGCAGTGGGGAGGAGGAGGGGGGACACGGGATGGGGGACAGGACGACA
>PVJX010020269.1:0-18930 GCA_004027295.1 Dolichotis patagonum | reverse complement strand
CAATAAAGATGCCAGGGTCTCTGGAGATATAGCTCAGCAGTGCAGCACCTGCACATCCTGGGTTCAATTCCCAGTACCAAAAAAAGAAAAAAAGATGCCAAGGTTACAACCCTAAAAAACTCAATGCAGGGGCTGGGGATATAGCTCAGTGATAAAGTTCCTGCCTTAAATGCACAACTCTGGGTTCGAGCACCATACACACACACACACACCACCACCACCACCACCACCACGCGTAGAAGGATGAAAACCACGAAAGTATAATGGAAAGAGTGCATGCTGAGATCCTGTTTACATACTTGTGTGTCATTTAGTTGGCTAAATCTCAGTCTTCTCATCTGAAAAATGTGGTTGTTAATACTTAGTAAGTTATTAAGAGGATTTCGTAAGCTAAATATGTAAAGCCTCTGACATATAATAGGGGCTCAGTAAAAAGTAGGTGTTTCCACCTATTATGACAAATAGTTAAATGATTCTTGTAAACCTTATAAAACAGCATATTTAATAATTTTAATGAATAATTGAAAAAGGTTTTATATTTTGGTAGCTGTTTACACTTTATAAAATGTTTTTCTGTTATCTCATCTGACCCTTACGATAACTCCATGCATTTATCAGGAACAAGTACCTCTTTTTTATAGATGAGGAGACTGAAACCCAGAAGATTAGGTGACCGTGTCAGGCTGCACAGGTGGGCAGCAGTTCAGCTGGGGGTAACCTGGTGCTCCTGACTGCTAGCACAGTGCTCTTGGTCGCTGTGGCAGCTGTGACAGAGAGTGTCTGTGCTCTGGCTGCTGATGAACAGGTCACCTCAGCCTGCAGGAGATGAGGAGTGTGGTGCAAGAGCTGGTGTAGTGGAGGCAAAGTTTCTGTTGGTTTTGTGACACTTGGCCCTGCCGTGGGTAACTAGGGTTTCATCTTTATTACTTTTCTCATTGCTGAGACAAACCACCCAATACCAATAACTTAAAGGAGGAAAGGTCTGTATCAGTTTGTAGAGGCTTCAGTCCATAGTCCGCTGGCTCCAAGGCAGGGTGGTATGGCAGAGGGGTGACATGGAGGAGAAACTGTGCATGGCAGGCAGATGGCAGCCAGCAGGGAAGTAACAGCAGCCAGGCCTGCCTTTATATTTCATCCAGGTACCTGCCCTTTGGGAGATGTCACCCACACCCAGGGTAGGGCACTCCTAATCCCAGCATCACACACCCTAGAGCCAGCCACCTCTAAAGAGCTCCGCCCATGACCGCATGAGGCTTTGGAGGAACATCGAACACAGCTGTAACAGGGCTCCAGAGTTGGTACCCCAGCCTGACAAGGGAGGCCCAGGCTGGATGACTCCTGTGCAGGTGGGCATTTTCTGGGAGAGCACTTGCTGAGTTAAGGCATTCAGAGAAGGCCTATGGAGGAGTCCTTGGGAGGGATGGAATGATATGGATGGTGGACTGAGACTCATAAATTGGAGTCCCTGCTTGCAGTGTGACTTTGGCCAAGTAAGCTGCTACTGCTCAGCCTCAGTGTCCTCATGTGAAATAAGGACATTGGATTTGATCATCTTAAAAGGCCCATCAGTTTCTCAGCTGTGCTGAGTTGAAGCTGAGCACATTGGCAGGCGAGCAGGCCTTTCACACAGCAGAGGTGAGTGTTCCGGACCAAGAGCTCATCTTGAGTGGTAAGGGCCCAGAGGTAGGGGCAGCAGGTGTTCTTGAAGGAGAGAGAAAAGTCAGGCATCAGATTATGAGAGACAAAATGAGGCTTGAGGGTCATCCACTGGGCCCTTGAGTGTAGGTTAAAAAGCCCGTGCTTGATTCTGGGGCCACCAGGAACATTCTGGGATCAGAGGTAAGTGACTTGGAGCTGCAGTCTGGCATACACAGAAAACTTCCCAGTGGAGACAGCTGTCATAGGACAGAGGGAAGATGCTGTGCACCCACTGAGCTCAGCCTCTGCCATCCGGTCTTTTCCTTTTGCAGAGCTGCCCCTCCAAGCTGAACCCGGAGAACTTCTTGGCCTTCCGCATCAGCGCTGTGGACAAAGTCACTAGTGACACCTACCGTGTCCGGTTTGCTCTGCCTGGGAACAGCCAGCTCGGCCTGCGGCCTGGGCAGCACCTTGTCCTACGGTATACTCAGGCCAGGGGACTGGAGCTCCGCCACCCTGCCTTGCCCTTGACTAGCTGAGTGATGCAGAAGACCGCTTGGCCTCCCTTCAGGCTCCCATTTTTCATCTTCGGAATAGAAACAGCATTGTGTGACTCCAAGGTTTTGCAGGATGGAGCTAGGTGGTACATCAAGACAAAGGAGCCCTTTATTAGCACTTGCCAGGCAAGGCACAGCTCTGTGCATGTATATGTGTGAGCCTCAGAGTCCTGTGAGCATCAGAGGAAACTGAAATCAGAGGAGTTCAGGAACATACCCAAGGTCACACAGTTAGGAAATATAGAGCCAGAATTTGAGGGCAGGCCCTCTGGCTCCGGAGCCTGTGGTTTTAACCTAACCCGATTAGCACCAGTTGATAGAAAGGACACTGTCACTGAGAACAACAAACTTGGCCAAAATCATTTACCTAATAAGCCATGGAGCCAGGATTCAGACCTATACAGCCTGGCTCCTGCCAGTGCCTCCAAGGTTCTACCTGGCCCGCTGCAGCACTCGGTTTCCCTCCCGGTGCCACCCTGCTGCTTCTCAGGAGTGGAGCCTTCTCGACATCCAGGAAGAGCACCTGCCAGGCAGTTGGCTTCATGGGGCCAGGGCTTTGGGAGTTGGTGGCATAGAACCTGCTGGCACTGGGGCGCCCGCATGTGTGAAAAGAGGAAACACCAAAAACACTGGCGTTTGTAGGACTGGCAAGAGGAGGTGCCAGTGAAGGAGACAGCAGGAACAGCCAGAAACAGTATGGGACCCAGGAGAGGCTGGCCACTTGCCTCACAGTAGCCCCGGGTCCTCGTGTCCAGCTCCTTCTGGGCTGTGCCAGAGCTGGGAGTCCTTGAATTTCACTGTTCCAAAGGGCAGGAGGAGCCACCGAGTGGGTTCCAGCCCCATGGAACCCTCCATCCATGAACTAGGGATCCCCAGAATCCCTGCTGCTAGATGAGGTCCTGTCTACCATCCTTTGTGCCACATGGGTGACATTCGTAACAGGCACACATCTGGCCATTTAGCTCCCCTTTTGTCTACCTTCTAGAACACGCTGTTTCCACCAGGACTCCCCCTCCCCCACATCCCTGCTCTCAGCCTCATGGTTCCCCCACCAGTTCCCGACTCGCCCACAGCATCTCACCACTGAGCTTTGGCCAAACCGCTCCCTCTTCTGGAAATTGCTTCCCTTCCTGTCCCCACTTGCATCTGTCAGCACCTGATCCTTCCATACAACTCCAGGAGGTTCCCGAGGTTCTGTGGGTGACAGCGATCGCTCCCCCTGAACCCTGTCAGTTTTTCCTCTGTGGCAGCCGATGTCCACGCCCTCTGCATCTAAGCCGTGTCCCCTGTTCTGGTCCTTGTGTCCTCCTCTGCTTCATGAGGATTTACCGTTTCTGTCCGGTAAACTTGGCCCTGCTGCAGCTGCTGCACCAGGGCGAGGCCTGCTCCCTGCGCCCCGGAGTGAAGCCGTTTTCCTGCCCAGGCCTGGGGAGAGGAGGGTGTGGGCACTCCCAGGCTGAGCAGTAGCGAGGAGCCCGGCTCAGAGTCTGCTGGGAAGTTCTGGCTGTGTGAGAGACTCTCCTCACGCCTGTAGATTCTGCGTTTGTGCTGCACTTTGAGTGAAATTAGATAATGTGTATAATATGCATGATGTGTAGTGGGCACTTGACTCTCCTGGCCCTCACCGTTACTGACCCTGACCCACCATGGCTAATGCCATGGAGGGGATTCATACGTGGGCTAGGCGATGAGCTAGGGCCACTTTAGGGTGCTCCTGGAACGTGCTTCTGGAACGCAGCAGTGAGTGTTCCATAAATCTTTTGCCATTGTTTTTCTCTTTACCACTCTAGAGTTGAGATCAGGAAAACCCCCAAGATTGTCAGTTCACTTTCTGGGGGTTTTTTTGTTTGTTGGTTTTGTTGGGGTTTTTTGCTTTTTTGGTTTTTTTCTGAGCCGGAGGCAAAACTCAGGGCCTCACTCACCACATAAGCCCTCTGAGCCAGAGCCTCAGCCCCAGGGTACATTTGGGCAGCACTTCCTCCTGTCGGTCCAGTGGGGCCACACAATCAGGACATAGATAGCTATTTCTGTTTTGCAATGGAAGTTGCTGAGACATTAAAGGGCCTGTCTGGGTCCCAAGCAATGTGAGCCAGTGCTCTTCTGCAGCACCTCACCTGTCCTCCTCGAAAAGACTGGACTTCACTTTTACTTTCTCCAGCCTGACAGAGGAAGTGCTGAATGAGGGTTTGTGGAATGACTAGCTGACCACTGCCTGACAGAATGCTTCTCTTTCCTAGGGGGACAGTGGAAGACTTAGAAATTCAGAGAGCCTATACTCCCATCAGCCCTCCCAATGCAGAAGGGTACTTTGAAGTTCTAATTAAGGTGAGTTGGCACTTGTGGAGGCTGCTGGCTGATACAGTGGGCCAGTGCCGCCCTCACCAGCTCTTTTAGGGTGGAGCAGTTCCCACCTGGAGTTTGCAGGGAGGAAGCTGGCTTGAGGGACAACAGGACAGGGGGAGGGGAGGGTGCCAATTCCCTTGAGGTTTTACCCGCTAGACAGGAAGCTCCAGGCTAGGCCAGGGAGGGGGATGAGCTCCTGCATCTTGTGTGTGCTGGGTGCCATAGGCCAGAGGCGAGTCAGACACCGTGCCTGCCCTGTAAGAACCCACCCAGGGCAATGACCGCACGTAGACAACACAGCACATAGGCAACACAGCACATAGGCGCTGAGACCAGAGGCTCAGCCCAGCTCAGGGCCGTGGGGAGTGTGAGGAAGGCACCGAGGCCTCCTGGCAGAAGCTGTGTGCATAAGGGCTGGGGAGGAAGCTCAGAGGCTGGGACCTGCATAGACAGCAGCGAGAGGCATCGTTGGGGAGGTCGGTGCTTCTCCCCAGAGCCGAAGGCGAGGCCACGGGGTAGTGTGCACATAGAATCAGGCACAGGCGGGGCACAGAGGGCCTCACAGAGGGAGCTGTCGTGACCCCATCTCTCTGGGAGGTGGGCAGGGCGTTTGAGTCGGGACCAGCTGGTGGTGGCAGAGGATGGCACTGCAGGCTGAAGGGATGGACACAGAGGGGTGACGCGGAGCAGGTCTGGGAATCGTACTAACCCAAGTGCAGGAGGGGAGACTGGCTGTGGGGCGGCGGCGGTGACGAGCTAGGCAGAATGAGTTGGGAACAAAATGCCTTCAAGAGCCGAGGACCAGGCAGCGCGTGTCGGAAATCACGGAGGCCCAGTTACATGGAGAAGGTAATTAGGGCGGGTGCTGCCGAACTGCTGATGCGCTAATGTTTTTTACTTACAGAAACAGCAGTTTGATGGGTGAGCCGAAGCCTGTCCTTTCCCCAGTGCACTGCCAGGCAGCAGGAGGAAAGCTCTCACATCACACCATCCCCTACGAGACGCGCATAACGTTGTCACCCCCCCCCCTTTCATTGACCACACACAGCTTGGAGGAGGTGCTGCAGGGGGGCGACCCTGACCCCTGACTCATGGAGCCCAGTGCCGTGCCTGGCCCCTGCCTCCCCCGCTGCTCACAGGGCATGAGTGTTTATTCCCTTGCACATAAGCCTGGGCGGGATCCCTTCTGCACACTGATGTTTGTCTGGGAGATTCCGCAAATCCTCTCCAAATGGCCTGCTTCCCCGAGCTGCTTGTCTGGGTATGCGTCTGCGAGAGGATAAGCCTGGAGACAGTTCTCCGGAGCAGCTGGATCTCGCCCAGCTGCAAGGCTGCTTTGCCGCTTCCTTTGCGGGAAGCCCTCATTATCCCTAAGCTGCTGGCTGGGAAGAGCCGAAAATGCCTTTGCACACTGGGAAAGTGGCAGGGCGTGTGGCTTTCCTTCCCAATGGAAAGGAGAGAGGGCTTCTGCTTCCTAGGGACCTGCTGGCCACTGAGGACTGCTTCGGGCTCTTTGTTCTGTCTTGTTTCAACCTCATAACCACAAGTAGCTCTCATTAGCCCCATTTAACAGATGAAAAAAACTGAGCTCAGAGGACCCTTGGGCAATACAATCCCAGGTGGGAGGACAGAAGTTACTGGACTGGTCACTGTAGTTCACTAGCATGTCGAGCATTTGCTACAGCCAGGCGCTGTGACCACCGGGGCCACAGCAGAACCCTCTTCTCGGGTGGTGTCTGTGCTATGGAACTTCTGTGGCCGTGGCTGGCTGTGCCTCCCCCAGTCTGAGGGCAGAAACCAGAGTGCTGGGACATACACAGCCTCCACCAAGGCAGGAGCAAAGCTGTGTCCTCCTTGGAGGAGATGGCGCCTGCCTCAGTGGTAGTGTACTTGCCTGTGCACGCACAGGAAGACGGTGCTGTAGAAGTCCAGGACGGTATCACAGGTGGCTGTGGGCGCTCCAAAGCAGTTCTAAGACCTACTAATTTGTTTGTTTGTTTTGAAGTAGGATCTTGCTATGTAGTCAAGCTGGCTTTGAACTCATTTTGTAGCCCAGGCTGGCCTTAAATTTTTGGTGATCCTCCTGCCTCAGCCTCTTGAGTGCTGGGATTACAGGCATGTGCCATGATTTCCTACCAAAGCCTACTCTTTCCTTCACCCTTCATTCCAAGCAGCCTGTCTCCAGTGCTTCCCCTTCACCACACCCTATGTGGCCACCTGCTCCTCCCTGGCCGGGCTGTCCTAACCTTGGTCGTGCCACTTTGATGCTCAGCAGCTGTTCCTGTCCCCAGGGAATGCCATCTTGCCCACCCTTCACGGTCCACCTCAGACCTTCCTCCTCTGGGACCTCGCCCTCCTCTGGGCTGTATCCTGCTCATGGGGTAGGGTGGTCTCTCCTTTGTGTGTGTCTGAGACGTGGGTGCCAGAAGGGCCTGGATCTGTATTAATGGGCTCATTCATCCATTTGTTCAGGTGTTAAGTCCTTCGCAGGTTTTAGACAATGGCTTTCTTCATGGAGCTGTTTGCCCGACAGTCCCAGCATGGCGCCAGGCACAAGTGGGCAGGCAGGCACCCAGGCAGTATCACGTGCTTACTCCACGGAGGAATCCCTTCTGCACCCTTCTCCAGCCAAGGGATGGCATAGGATAGTGCAGAGATTGCAGAGAGTGGCCTGCGGGCTGCACCTGGCGCACAAAGGCAGTACTCAGTTTTGACCTGCAGTGTTCTTAAATTTTTGTGAATTTCTGACATTTAAAAATGAGATCTTATTGTTTCATTAGTGTAACAAGCTGAAAGAAAAAAACGTGTGTGTGTGTGTGTATAAAACAGTTACGATAGTTATACTGCTGATTTCTCTGAGTTCCCTGAAGACAAAGAATTGTGCTGGTACAGTTCGGACAATTGATGCAGATGTCTTGTGCTCTGGGTGAATGATTTGGGGATGACAGTGTGCAATCTATGTACCATTGTTGCCCCTTGATTGATGTGTTTTGAAATTTTGTTGTAGTTTATTGTCTTCCTCCTCTTCCTTCTTCCTCCTCCTCCTCTTCTCTTTCTGTTTATCCTTAAATGAAATGGATTTTACAAAAAGAAAAGGAAAAAAAGAGAGAGAGATTTTAGCCTAATGTGATGATGCACTCCTGTAATACCAGCACTTGGGAGGCTGAGGCAGGAGGATCACTGTGAGGCCAGGCTGGGCCACATAGTGAGTGCAAGGCCAGACTGAACTGTATAGCAAGAACCTGTCTCAAAACAAGCAGAAAAAAAAAGGTGCGGGGGAGATTTTAAATAAAAATACAGACTTCCTGCCCCTCTTAGAAAATTAGAAAGAGGGTCTGGTAGCATCACCTCCCAAAGTAAGGAGTGGACCCCACAGAGTGCTCCCCACTTAGAAGAGGATCCCCCACCAGTGTATCACTATCCCCCTCCCCGCTGCTCCGCCACCCTGCCCCGAGTGTGCTTTGCCATTAGTCATCACCTGGTTCTTCACGCGGCTCTGTGGCTGCAGGCCCTGGGGCTCCGGAGCTCTGGCCAGGGCCTCAGTCCTATGGGTCTGCAGCCCAGCCTGGCTGTCCACCCTGTGTGTGAGCTTCTGGCTCATCTGAAACTTGGCGGGACGGTACCAACCTGTAGGGTGCAGAGGAGGATCAGCCGGCATCACTCACATGAGCCCTCAGCGGCAGAAGAGCGCCCGCGCGTGGGTGTGCGTGTGTTGGCAGCAGGTGCGGGTCCCACTGAGCTCCCCCTCTGTTCGCTTCCAGTGCTACCAGACGGGGCTGATGTCCCAGTATGTCGAGTCCTGGAGAGCTGGAGACACAGCTTTCTGGCGAGGACCTTTCGGAGACTTCTTCTATAAACCAAACCAGGTCAGTGCCAGCTCCCTAAATGGGGAGGAGGTGCCCAGCCTTTCTGCAGGGCTGAGGTTGACATGTTTCAGGCCGTGGAATCTGACTCTACCGATCTTGAGGGTAAAGCCAATCCCAAGAGGATCCTTGGGACTGGACATGAGCAGAGATGGAATAGGCACTGGAAAAGCTGCCTGCCATGTCCCAGGACTACTCATGGCTGCCTGCTGCTTAGGAAACCAGGCTTGTGCATTGGCACTTGGGACCATAATACCTATGGCGCTCAGATATTGTCGCAGGAGCACATCCCACTCACAACAGTAAATGCAGCCCCGGCTGCCGTCAGAGGAGCCCCTGCTTCCTGGCTCTCAAGGCTCCTGCCCTCATCCTCCTGGCATGGGCAGATCCTTCCAGTCACTTTCTCAGGAGGATTTCTCCTTCGCTGGTGCATATCTAATGACAAGCAGTCTGGCGGTGTGTACCAAGAGTCTTCAGCGCCTTTAAATCCTTTGACCCAGTAATTCACTTCGGGAAGTCTGTAATACAGAAAGAATCCAAAATCCCAAGTCCTTTGCACGCCGTGGCACCTGTGTTTAAAGTGGCACACACTGGAGACAACTGAAGATCCAGCAATGGGGAACAGGTGGCTGGGGTAGCCTGGGTTTTAAATCTGTATTACCAATTGTTTTCTGTGCTTTCTCAGGCTATACAGCCAAGCGGCAACTTCACCATGCAAAACTGAATATTTAACAAGTTTGTAAACTAACTGTGCAAAATATATGAAAGGAAAATGCAATGAGATGTTAGCAGCTCTAGATGATACAATTCTGGGTGATTTTTTTTCTTCCTTACACTTTCCAAGTTATCTGCAGTGCACACCTATTGCCTTTATAATCAGGAGAACAAAGCAAAGCGAAAACAGTGAATCATGCTCGCCCCTCCGTTCTTTTTGTTTAATTTTCCAGCAGCTTTTATTGGTTTCTTTCCTCATTGCAAATGCAGCACGCGTTCATTGCTGCCTTCCCCTGCCCCTATCTGATATGGAGCAGCAAAAAGAAAACACCCGCGGGCCGCTCCCAGACACACCAGCCTTACCACCCTGGTGTGCATTCTTCCAAGTCCTCTGCTATGCCTGAGTATTTATGCAAACACACACACACTCATGTGTTGTGTGTATCTTGGATTCAACCCCCAGCACTGTAGGTAATAGTATCAGTCATGCAGGTGGCACAGCTCTGTTTTTTTGTTTTTGTTTTTGTTTTTGTTTTTTAGGTTTGTTTTGTTCTGATGCAAGATCTCCCTGTGTAGTCCAGGCTGGCCTCAAATTTGGGGTAGTCTTCCTGCCTCTGCCTCCCAAGCCACAAATGAGGCTCAGCTCTGCATTTTAACTGAGTGCCCCTACCCTGTGTCCCCAGGGCTTTGAGGGCGGGGCATAGAAATTGTTCTGTTTCCTCCTGGCCTAGAGCAGATGCTGGATGAAGGTCATCTTGGCCACCTTTTTTGAGGGAGCCTCCTGATGCCATGAGTTGGAGCACTCAAAAGCCCCAATTTCTCATGTACAGGTGTGGAGGGCCAGAGGGGAGGGGACAGGGATGCTCCAACTGGCCAGTGACACTTTGGCCAGGGCTTGGCCATGCTGCCAACCCACTTGCTCTTCTGCAGTGGCTTGTGTTACTGACAGCTCCCGCGAGGGCGCACCTAGCGTGGGCCAGGAATGAGCCAGATGAGGACCCAGACGCCTGCTGGAGGAGACAGGCATGTGGACACACAGCTGCAGTGTGCCATTGCTGTAGCAAGGGAGGCCTGGAGCTTCAGGGAGAGGGAGGAAGACTCTCCCCTGCTCCTGGCTCAGGAAGGCTTCCTGAAAGTAGCCCCGTGGGGATGAGAGGAAGGCAGAAGCCCTGGAGGCAGGAAGGAAGCTCTGGCTTAGAGAGGGAGGAAACCTAGCAGGATTAAACCTTGGCTCCACACCAAACAACCACCCCAGCAATCGTGACAGCTCTGTTCTAGAACAAGTGCTGGTGCAGGAAAGTGTCAGTATTACTTTTTCTTTTTTTAACCAATGAAGAAACAGGTATGGATTGGTGGAAGAACTTGCCCACATCACATAGCTGAGGGTTCTTTACACAGAAGCCTAACCTTCACAGTGAGGGAGCAGAATGCCTCTGCATGCCTCAGCCTTTAGGGCACTGACCTAAAAAGTCTCGCTCTTTAGGAGGCCCCGAGGACAGGAGATGATGGTGCTGGCTCTCGCCGCTGTTGCATGGCTCTTTGGGCACTTGTGTGTGTTACCTTGTTTCTTCCAAAAGAGAACAGACTAAGAAGGTCCAAGGTGGGCTCTGAAGCCTGCAGGGATGGAGGAAGCAGCCCGGAGAGGGGCGATGGGAGGGAGCTGGGAGTGGGCGGGGCTTTAGTGGGAGCAGATTTCAGCTGTGCGAGGTGGGAAGACCCAGCAAGGGCAGTTAGCCTGCTGTGGAGCAGGCCGATGGGGAAGAAGCACGGTCCTTGCCAGCAAGCGAGGACCTGCAGGCTGCACTGTTAGGCTCTCTTTTAGCCTCTAGGCTCCATAATCTCTGTTCCACAGACCTCACTGCCCTCCATGAGCCAGGACCGCTTCTTGGGAGAGGGGTGGGTAGCACACCGGGTGGAGCACCTTTCAGGCAGTGCTGGCCATTCAAGAAAGCCCAGAAAGAGCAGCACAGCATGTGTGGGGCTGGATGAGAGCCCCACTCTCCCTGTCGTCCTCCTCCCCAGTACGGTGAGCTCCTCATGCTGGCTGCAGGCACGGGCCTGGCACCCATGGTGCCCATCCTACAGAGCATCACAGACAACGCAGACGATGAGACCTTCGTCACCCTGGTCTGCTGCTTCAAGACCTTTGACAGCATCTACCTCAAAACATTTCTGCAGGAGCAGGCCCGTTTCTGGAACGTCCGCATCTTCTTTGTACTTAGCCAGGTGAGCGCAGGGTGGTACCTTCCTTCCTTGAGAACCCGAAGTCCCCTCATACCCATCCCATGGGCTGCACCAATTCCTGCCCCTAGAGGAGCACCCGCCATGCACCTGGCCGAAGCCAGGTGTTGCCACAGAGCTCAGAGGCAAGGGCCAGCCATAGTGTACTGCGTGTCACCTAGATAGGTGGGCCAGGTGTTGCCTTCCTTACCTGCCTCTCTTACCCTCTGTGTTTATCAGACGTTGGGCTGGGGCCTGGCTGTGGAATCAGGCCATGTCCCCATCAACATTGCTCCTCAGTGCTCAGCATGCTGCCTGCTGAGACAAAGCAGGGACTGTGCCAGTGACTGATGGAGCGAGCTGTATCCACCCTGCCACCTCACTGTGTCCCTCCACGCGGGACAACTGCTGTGAGACTCACCATGCCTGCAGGTTCTCTAGATGGAAGCCTGCCTGGGCTGTGGCCTGAGGACTCTTCACATCTTGTCTTAAGCCCAGCCCCTCTCTGGTCGTCTCCCTGTGGTCTGTAGCTCAGCTTCTTCTCCCTGTGTTCCATGGGCTGGGGACCTCCTGCGGGGTGGGCCACCTCTCCATTCTTCCTTACTCAGAGGAGCCTTCTTACCCTGTGCTGTGGACACGCCTCTTGTCAATTTCCTCCTGCTGGCAGTTTGAAATAATCCCTGACGATTTACATGGTTCTCACCATCGTGGCTGGGAAACTTGGTTTTCCTCTCCAGGGCTGGAGTTCCTGGGCTCTGTCGGAGGCAGGGTCTGCCTGAACATCAAGAGAGGCATGCTTAGTGACAGGGCAGCAGCAGGAAGTCCCCAGGGCAGGGTGTAAGGCCAGGCTGCCTTGTGCCTGAGGGGCAAGGTGAGAGAAGGCACTGAGGCCATGCCAGCCCCCTGCCTGAGAGCCTGGGCCAACCAGCTGCTAGCCAGCACCCTTTTCCTCTGCTGTCCCCAAGCACATGTCACATGCTAGAGAGGCAAGTGATTGTGACCCTCTCCCAGCCCTCTGGGCACTCACTGTATTAGGGCAGATGCCTGCTGGCAGTTGACAAGGGCTTCCCTGCAGGGGACTGTATGTGCATTAACTCATTCAATCCCGCTGGTTCCATGAGGTTTGTACTACCATCGTGCCCCTTTTACAGACTTGGAAACCGAGACCCAGTATGATTTAGAACCTTGGCCAGAGTCACACAGCTACTGGGGGGAGGCTGGGTATGAGCCCCAGTGGTCCCACTCAGATGTCATGCTTGTCAGGACAGATAGCACAAAGTGCTAGAGGATGTCCAGGACTCTGTAAGGCCAGAAGGGAGGGGCTCACGGGCTAGGTGGCATTTGCACCTGGTACTGAGGCATGTGTTAAAGTTCACTGTCAGCCTCAGGTGGTGGCTGTGATGCTGCTAGGGACCTGGGGTCATGCAGTGGGGCGGGGAGGGGGGGTGGTCAAGGCCAGGTAAGTAAAGGGCAGTAACTGTGGTGGCTCCTACCCATCTATCCTCTCTGGAGCCAGAAGGCCTCTTCCCCTGCCTGGGTCCCAGTAGCAAACCTCAGGGGGTCCCCTTTTCTAGCCACTTCCTGCCTGCTCTTCATCACATCCCTGCCCCACCTCCAGGCCCCCCACTGCTCTCCCTGGCTGCTGTGACCAGTCCCTGTCTCTGGGGGTGCAGGTGTGCTGTGTTCATGCTACCCCGGCCAGGGGCTGTTCCCCCTTCTTTTTCCTGAAAGCTGTTCCAGAGCCCCGGGCTGGTGCTGGCGTTCCTGCTGCCACAGCCCCAGCTCTCGTCCTACGCAACACCACACACGGCGTGTTCACAAGGCCCTTCCCCACCTGAGCAGCGCCAGACCCGGCCATGCAGTCAGGAGGGCATCTGCCACTGCCAACTGGTCTGAGGGACTCTGGCAGTGGGAAGGGGAGGTAAGGCCCTATCAGGGAGGTCAGACAGAAGGGGTTGGAAGAGCAGAGAAGCCTGCCTGTCAGCAGCAGAGGGCCTGTGGAGTTAGACCAGCCCTGGGAGGTGGGCTGCAGCATACCCATGAGACCCTAACCTCCACGGATGGCACCTCAACGTGGTTTACTGGACGTGGCTTTCCATAGCCTGTGCCCACATCCCATCACTCAGAGAAACAGGCACTTAGCTGGGAGGTGGGGCTAGCATTTCTGCTCTGGTGCCCCTCCTTGCCTGTGCCCTTATCCCAGGACCTATCAGCTGGCCTTCATAGGTCTGCAGAGTCATGTCCTGCTCTGGGCTTCTCTTGGTTCCTTTTCTCTCAGATGCTAAGACAAAATACCCAACACCAAAATGAAGGAAAGGAAGGTTTGTTTAGCTCACAGTTTGTGGAGGTTTCAGTCCATAATCAACTGACTCCAAGACAAGGTGGCGTGGTGAAAGGCAACAGATCGAGATGACAGAAGACAGCAAAAGCAACAAGAGCAAAAAAAGGGGGTGAACAAGCCTCTTTCCTACCTTATACTGTAAGCAGACCACCCACCCTAGGGCAAGCATAGCACTCAGGCCGTCTCCATGCCCTCCTCCAGGCTGAGGAGGTTTACACAGGACCCTGGTTCTCTGCTGAGTCTCTTAAACTTCTAAACTTCTCAGGTTGACAGTGTATCAGCAGGGCTGATTTCCTTATTTGTGAGCTCATTACATAGTTTCTTCTCTTCTTGAAAGTTCTTCTAGCCACATGTGATAGGGCTCACCTGTAATCCTAGTACTGGCGCTCAAGGCCAGCCTGAAACAGTGAAACTCTCAAAAACCAAGAAAAAAAAGACCTCAAACTACATATTCTTAATGATTTGTACTTTTTGTATATATATTTTATACTTCAAGTAAAATGTTTACTTAAAAAAAAAGAAGAGATTCCTCCAAGTCAAGTGCATGTGGAACTTTCACTTTGGGACCCCAGGAGAAAAGGCTAAAGAGGCATAAAGAGGAGGAGCCTCTTCCCTGGGGCCTCCTGCGTCCCTGCAGGGCCTGCTTGGCTGCTCTCCTGAGGGAAAGAGCCTGCTGGTGGCCACTGCTCCCCGGGACCTGTGTTCCGTGCAGCCCGGAGCGGCAGAGCCTCATCTTTGAGCAGCCACTGTGTCCTCATTGCTTAGCACAGTGCCTGGTACCAAGTGAGTCCTCAAGAAATGCCCGCCAGGTGGCTGTGTCAGTTCACTGAACCTTAAAACAGACGAACAAGAAACGTTCTCCAGGTGATGGTGACAGCCTTGGAGGGATAATGGGAAGCCTTCTGTGAAGCAGACTTCCACCTGGTGCCAGGTGTAGCAGCTTCTGGGAGGAGCAAGAGGTGGGGAGACCTGAGTCCGGGCCTGCCGCTGCTCCTCATGTGCCTGGGAAGTCCTCATCCTCCCTGTGCCTCATCTGTGAGTAGCTGTTGTGAGGGTGATAAAGAGAAGTCCGGCTCACGTTTGGGCTTGGTGAAGGTTGGCTTCCCACCCTCCCTGCCTCAGGTTCCTCATTTGGCAGAGAAAAGCCAGACCCCGTGTGAACCCCAAGAAGCCCTCAGCAGTCACCCCTGCTCTTTCTTGTCTTCTCAGGAGAACTCTCTAGAACAGCTTCCCTGGAGTTACCGAGAGAAGACGCACTTCGGCCGCCTGGGCCTGGGCCTCATTGAAGAGCTGGTTGGCTGCTGTCGGAGAAAGCCGTTTGCCTTGGTCTGCGGCTCGCCCGAGTTTACCAAAGACGTGGCCAAGTGCTTGCTGTGTGCAGGCCTGGCCAAGGACTCCTGCTTCCTCTTCTAGCCCTGGCCTCCCTTCCAGGAGCCCTGCACAAGGGTCTGGTATAGGGCCACAGGAAGGACCTCAGACTAGAGTCAGGAGTGCAGGCCTGGCCCGCTGAAAGCTTCAGGGTGACCTTGGGCAAGTGTCCTCACCTCTTGGAATTTCCACATGGGCAAGTGCCCCGTGAGGTTGGTCATTCTCTCCTAGCATCCAGTCTGCCAGGGAGACTGGATCCCATGGGCACCCTGAGGAGAGCGCGTGCAGCCTGGGAGGCAGAAGGCTCCTCTGAGGAAGCCGGGGGCAGGCCGAGCCCAGGGTGCGAGGAAAGGGCAGGAGGAGCTGTCTGGCCCCTCTGATCAGAGGCGCTCAGGGCTCCAGCCGTGCGCTCAGCCCTGGCTCAGATCAGGTGCTCCTGAGTGGTTAGGCAGCGACGCCAGCAGAGGCTGGTGTTCTTTGGAGAACTTCAGCGCCGTGAACCTGACATGCTGAAGGCCTTGCATTCTGTGACTTGACCATGTTCCCAGAGGAAGGTGTCTCCCTAGGTTACCCGTGTGCTGGCCCCAGCCTTTGCCAGCTTTGTGCTCAGTCTCCTTCCCTGCCTCAGGAGCCCAGCCCAGAGGCCTTTCTCTGGGAAAGAAGAGGTAGGGGAGGCAAGCAGCCCGCCCTGTCTGGCAGGCAGCTGGCTCAGCCTGAGCCTTCAGCTCGGTGCCCTGGAGACAGTTGCTATGGAGATCTAAAGATAGAGCAGGAGTCAGAGACCTGGGTTCCTCTCACAGCTCTGCCCACTGAGTGGCTGCCGATTAGGTCCCCCTCGCCCTTGCCGCCCACCCTGCCCCTGGGCAGCATACTGCAGTTAGAAAATTCAGCTTGCCGCAGCCTGGGCTCCAGAGTGCTGTCCTAGCATAGGGCTGGCCGTGGGCCATCCCAGACCTGGAATAAACAGCAATGGAGGCTTAGAATCGGGGAACCATGGGACCTACACATTAGGCTGCGTACAGTCCCGGGACTGCAGTCCTCATGTCAAAGCTGGAAGTTCAGGATGCCAGGAAGCAGCCAGCCTAACAGATTGGCCATATAAATGAGAAGACTGAGGCCCAACGAAGTGAAGTGACTTGCTAAGGTGAAACAGTTAGTGGTGGAGCACCACCAAGTCTCCTTATTTCAAGCCCTGCTCATACCCCTGCACTGCTGGTTTTTATACTGCGCTCCACGGGGCACTAGGGCCCTTAGCACAGATGGCAGCAGAATTGATGGCCAGAGGGATCTCCAGGCCCTGCTTCAACCAGAGCAGCTCTGTTTTTATCCAGTGTATGTGTTGGGGCTTGAAGTAGTTTCTATTTGGCAGGATTGTCCTGTCCTGCCCAAAAGTTATATCGAGTTGGGTACTCATCGGTCATGATAAGCAGCTGGGGGTGATGCAGAGGTCTCAAACAAGAGAGATACCTTGTCAGCGAGGTGTGGAAGCTAATGGCTGTGCCCGCTCCAAGAATCATGCACACGAACATACTAAAATTCAGAACGACCAATAGCCTCAAAACTTTTCATTTGTTTAACCCAGAGTTTCTCAAGCTGCTTCTTGTGGCGCAGTGGGCAGTGTCCTGTGGGTCTCAAAGGCTCTTTGCAGTGTGATGAGTCAGAAAGGCTCTGAGCAGGGACTGTGATCTCCTGCCAGGCCTCATCCTCCCCCTTTCTCTTCCCCTCCATTAGTGTGTCCATTGATTGTACTCATGCACCCGGGCACCTGTCATGAGCTGAGTGTGTTCCAGACACCAAGGAAGCATCAGCAAGTGAGACACACACAACCTTTCCACGGGGAGCTCCAACCAGGGAGGAGGCAGGCATTAAATGGGCAAACTAGGGGAGTGGAGGGCCAGGGACACAGCATGGCCACTGGGAATTGAGGTTTCGAAAGCAATATTCACACTCATCACTAGGAGTGTAAATGGTGCGTTAAGAGTGGAGGGTCAGAGACAACTTATTACATGTGCCTTTGTTCCACTTTTTGATATTTGATGTTTGGAGAGAAGACAAGGTCAGCCCTTTCTTGTCCTCTCATGAGTCACACTCCTATCCCCTCCCTCCATGTGGGGTTTGTGTAGTCTGCCTGTGGGTGTGATCCCTTATCCTGGGACATTGGTGAGGGCCCTGGCATGCAGCCCTTGTCACCTGGACATTCGAACGCTAGTGACTGAGTGCTGTCTTGGTTACTTTTCTCTCATTGCTGAGACAAAAATACCCAACACCCAAAGTTAAGGAAGGAAAGGTTTATTTAGCTCATCCTTAGTGGAGGTTTCAGTCCATAATCAGCTGGCTCCAAGGCAGAATGGCATATGGCAGAGGACAACAGTTCAGGGTGGCAGAAAATAGCATGAGCAACAAGAGTGAAAAGGAGGAGTATGAGAGAAGACTTTCTGTCCCTTACATGTAGGCCACACCCACTTGGGTGTCACTCTCACACCCATAATCCCGGCGTTGGGCTGTGAACCAATCACAGACTCCAGAAGCCCATCCCAATAACTGCATGAGGCGTTGGGGGGCATCCAGACACAAACCGTACAGGGAAGTGAGCCCTGCAGGAGAGGAAGGGTTGAGATGTTCAAGCACAGACTTCTCGGGACTGGGGCAAGTTCTCGCCTCCTGTTCCTCGCTTCTCTCCTGACACAGCCCCCATGCAGGAGGTGTGCTGCTGATGGGCAGTGGGTGCTGCGTGATGCTCTGGGGATAAGGGAGGCTTTGGGCTTGTCCCGAAGACAGCAGTTCAGAATGTCTGTGGATCTGCAGCAGTCCCAGGCTTCCGAAGACAGCACCTAGCAGAGGGGCCAGGGACGGCCAAAGCCACGCCCACCTCAGTTTAGCCCACAACACCCCACCCTAACCTTCGGTGGTCTCCCAGCCCATCTCTTCCGTTCGTGCCCTGCTCTGCACTGACTGGCCTGACCTTTACAGGTGGCAGAACACCTGTCATCTATATTGAAGTACAGAATCTTCGCAGATACTTGAGCCATTTTGGTTTTTTTGTTTTTGTTTTTTGAGACAGTGTCTTGCTAGGCAGTTCAGGCTGGCCTTGAATTCACTATGTAGCCCAGGCTGGCCTTGAACGCATGGGTGCTCCTCCTCCTGCCTCAGCCTCCACAGTGCTGGGATTATAGGCATGTAGCACCACACCTGGCATTTGTGCCTTTTTGTTCCCCAGATTTGTAGATGAAGAAACTAAGCTTTTAAGACATGAAGCAATCATCCAAGGTCATGCAGAGGGACACAATTCTAACATGTAAAGGTCATGTGTAACACATGAGCACCCCCGGAGATACCCCTGGAGGTGCCAGGATTGAACTCATGACCTCACGCTTGCCAGGCAGGCGCTTGTGCTGCTGAGCTATATCCCCGGCATAAATTTTGTCTTTATGCTGCTGAGGATGGAATCCAGGGGTTTATGCATGTGAGGCAAGCGCTGCATCACTGAGCTGCATGCCCAGCTATATATGCTCATCAAAACAGAAACGTTTCCTTGTGTGTCTGCATGTGCATATGCAGGTGTGCACATGTGTCATGCTAGGTGCTGACCCTGGAGCCTCATGCATGTGAAGCACACTGTACCACTGAGTTACCCCACCCCGGCCCCGACAGACAGGTACTCATCCAGGATTAAAATGAGTGAACTGCGTCTCCCTGTGCCAACATGGGCTGTGTGGTACCAGCATCATAAAGTCCCTCACGGGTACTGTTGTAGCTTGGCATTACTGATGCCGTCTTGTGCCCTGTATTTGACCCAGAAGAGTGAAAAATTACTCAGGGTAAAAGTCCCATGAGAAAAGCAGAATGAGCTGCATCCATAAGAGAAAAATTAACCTGCTCAACAAAG
>PVJX010020268.1:0-33583 GCA_004027295.1 Dolichotis patagonum | reverse complement strand
AACAACTACTTTGAAGAAAAAGAGACACTACAATACCCAGTGCTGATTCCATAATGTCATGATGTGAAGTCCAGCAAAACTATCACTTTTCGTTCAAAGTGATCTTAGCTTGCTTTGCCTTGTTTAAGTTCAACACATATGAAGGTATGGACAGCTGTTTTGAGGAGAATGAGAGACACTATGACAGCCATTCTTGGCTTCCCTAATGTCTGGTCTTGAAGACCTGAAATGCCCTCCTCATCCTGCTCAGATCAATTCCATACTAGGTTGTTCCATGTGAATTCCCTGTATGTGACAATATGGACAACTATTTGGAAGAAAACAAGAGTCAATATAATAGAGAGTGAATATCTCTGATTGTCTAGTTTTGAAATTTTTGTCGCTTACATTGCTTTCTTGTGATCCGCTTTGCTCTGTTTTTTTGTGTTTATTTTACCCTTTTAATATAATTGCATGTATATCTGAGTGGGTCAGATGGATGACCATATTGCTGTTTTTGTCAGATCGTGCAGCAGAACTGTTAACAGTCTCACTGTTTGAATGTCTACTTTATATGTTTTAACTTTGTAATTTGAACAACTATTTCCAAGAAGTCAGTATGTAATTTGTCAAGTAATAATTTCTTAGGTTTTTTTGTTGTTCTTCTTTTCCTTTTTTCCTTGGAATACTGTATTGTTGCTACCCTTTATTCTGTTTTGTTTTGTTTTTTTCTCTTTAAATAAAATTATTTAAAAAAAAAAGAATCAACTCAAAGGAAGTAAAACTTGAAGGAGGTGGAAAAATTAAGATTGAAGACTGAGCGGTGGGGTGGGTACTAAGAGTTGAACATTGGAAAAATGCTTTGCGTGGCTCTCGTGAACAAGACTAGAATCAGCTGGTAAAGCTAGAGGGAAACAGAATATGAGCTTTTGGAAAGTCAGAATTTCCTAACAACAATAGCCATCTGACTTCCAGGACAAGATAATGGATTAAGCACCTTTTTCTTCTTTTCAACAAACTCACAAGTGTGTGAAAGAGAAGTGGCAACGACAAAATTTCAGAATCTAGAAACAAATGGATGAATGGTAGATAATTCAACAGACTTAAGTTCAATCCTAAAACTAGAGGCAGCTGAGAAGCAACCTGGTTTATTACCCAGAACCCCTCAAATCCCAAGGAATTGATGGCAACAGGACTTCTAATAAATGGATCTGGGGTGAGTAAAAACATGAGGACTTGTTAAGTCCCATTTAGAAGCAATTAAATGTTCTTTTTCTTGTTTTTTGAGACAGGGTCTCACTGTACAACGCTAACTCACTATTTAGGCCAAACTAGCTAGGCCCTGTCTAAAACCCAAAACCAGCAGAAAAGTCAGAGATCTACAGGTAAAATAAAACAAGTGTCTCTAGGCTAAGGTATACTACACACACCCCAAGTCAAGAATGTCATACTGAAAACAGCGTTCAAGGAGGGGTTAAATACAACAAATACAGAAATTCCTCTAGTTTTACCCTACTTGGGGCTTAAAAACCAGCATCCTAGTCTTTATCTTGTATTGTAGGCAGGAAATCAATAGTTTTCTCTGGGGGATGTGACCAGTCTAAGAACTAAAAGGAGGAAAAAATTGAGACATCAGATTCTCCAAAGAAATACCTGGCCAGTCTGTGTCTAACTACATACCAAAGTGTCAAACTGTTTTTCAAAGTAGCTGTTACCATTTTTCATTTCCATGAGTAATCAAATTGCTCCACAGCTTAGCCAATAACATGGAACTGTCAGTCTTTTAAATTTTACCCTTTCTTTGGGGTATGTTGGAGAATATCACTGTATTTTGCACTTTTCTAAAGAATAGTTGAGCATTTTTATGTGTATTTGCCATCTGTATATCTTCTGTGCAGTGTTTGCTCATATTCTTTTGGTCAATGAAATCAAATTGCCACTCTTAGGACTCTACGGACTCAAAGTATTCTGGATACAATTCTTTTATCAGAAAAACATTTTGCATATACCTTCTCCCATTTGTGATGTGCCTTTTCATTTTCTTAACATTAAGTTCAATATATCTTCTACTTTTCTTATGTCTCGCTCATGCTGTGTGATCTAAGAAATCTCTGCTAAGCCAGAATCATAAAGATTTTCTACTATAAGTATTATAACCAGAGCATTTATAATCAATTCCCTTCTCTCAGGTTCCAAAGTAGCTGGGATTACAAGTGAGAACTACTATACCCAGCTCCATTTAAGTCTCCTAAAACAATTTGCTGTATCTATCATTACATTCATGCCTTTCTTGACATTCTTAAACACACCTACACACCTACATACAGCCCCCTCCTTTTTTTTTTTTTTTTTTTTTGTGGTAGTACTGGGGATACAACCAGGGCCTTTTCACTGAGCTTCACCCTCTTTTAAAATTTTGACACAAGGTCTTGCTAAACCACAAAGTTGCCTTGGCTGTACTTAAATTTGTGACACTGCTGCCTCAGTCTCCCAGACTGCTGGGATTATAGGCATGTACCATCACACCCATCTAGACTCCCCACACACATTTCCAGGGGCTTGCTGCATGCTAGGCAAGTCTCAACCACTTAACTACATCTCCAGCCACCACCCCACTGCCAAATATATTTTAAAATAGTACGTAAAATGGCTCTTCTACAGTTTTTGTTAATTTCATCATCTTATTTCTCTTCTGGCCTGCTTCTTCTAATGACTGTCTTCTGACCATTGCTCAAGTTTTCTGCATGCCTAATTTTTTATTAGTTAACAGGCACTGTAACTTTACACTATTCAGTAATGAATTCTGCTGTATTCCTTTAAAGAGGGTTGGTCTTTGACATGTAATTGTTACTTACAGACCAGTCTAATCCTTTCAACTTTTTAACTGTGGTTGAGGTGCTCATTTTAGGGCTATTTAGCTCCAAAGAAGGACATAAGCTTTTTAAAGACACTACCCAGTGCTTTGTGTATCACTCTGGCAAAAAGGAACATGATCTTTTCTTAGCCCCATGCAAGAATCATGCAGTGTTCAGAGTTTTTTCTCTGGACATGTGCAATATATGTACTTGGCCAACGACTCAGGAGAACTCCAAATACTCCTGCAGCTCTCCTTCTGAGCAACTTCCTCTTTTCTGGTATCCTGTCCTATAACATCTAGTTTCATCAGGTTCTCCCAACTGTGATTTCTCAATCTTTAGCAGATGTACTGGGTTCTGTTTGGTTTCTCCCTCTCTGTATTGGAGTTTGTTTCTAAGCAGTGAACTAAAGATTACTTCAACATTATTCTTCTTTCAAGGATTACAGCCCTATACTATTTCTTGTTCAGTATCTGGAAATAGTTGTTAGAAGTAACCTGTCCCTTTTTAATTTTTATATAGTAAAATTTTTCCCCCAGTTTTACACAAACTAGGTCAAAACAAAGGTCACTCTTACCTTTGTAGATTTTTCTAACGGTTGGTCATACTGTGCTTGCTGCATAACATCACTGACTATCATTTTAGCAATCTTCCAAGCTAGCTCCTCTTGGGCCTAAAGGAAGCAATTCAAATTGTCAGTAATAGTTATTCATTAGAAGAATCCAGATGCATATAATCAGAGCTCTAAACAAAAAAACATATATAGTTATTATCTGTATAAGAGATACTTTCCATGTATAAAAGAATCTGAGCCACCTTCTGGTTTTGGTATATTAACAGAATCAACTACTAGGGTCTACTAGTAGCAGTAATGACTACTTTCACAGTCAAAACAATATAATACTTTTCTTTTTCTACTTCCACACATCTCAATAAAATTAATTATCTGAAAAGCAAGTCCCAACTTCTGAAAGTAAAACAGAGTGGGGAAGGAAGCATTTGAGCTTTTATTTCTGCACTGACAGCTAAATGCCTGCTGACTGATGAAAGCTGAACGTGCGTGTATTGTTTAGCATCCGTTGTCTCCAAAGAAATATTCAGTCATCACCAGGCAAATTGCAGATACTAAGAGCCCTCCTTTTCTTGATACAACGTGATAAGAAAGCACTGAGTGGTCTTGATGCTGAATATGGAAACTAACGAAAAGAGAAAACCTAAAACCTTAGTAGCATTTATATAAGCAAAGCCAGCACTCATAAAGAAATAATCTTCTTATACTAAAAATAAAATTTACCTCATCAGTATTTCCTTGTACCCACTTCTTCATAGCCTGTGAGAACATGGATCCTAGTAAAAAGAGCCAAAATTGAATGCAGATTTCATACACAATTTTATATTTAAAAAATGCTCTTAAAAGCTATTACTTTTAGATATGGGTATTCTTTTCCAGTATTATCCCATCCAAAACAGGAAGTGGATACCTAAATGAGATAGAATACTTATTCTTAAATAAAACAAATAATGTCCATAGTCTTACCATTCCAATAATCTCTAATAAATCATTATTAGCACTACTTTCTTTTTTTGGTAGTGGTGGTGGTGGTGGTAGGAATAAAACCTAGGACCACATGCATGTTAGGCAAGGATTCTACTACTGCAATTCCTTTTTTTTTAATTTTAAAGAGAAAAAGAATTTTCAAAGCAAGAGGGTAACAATTGTTAATACATTGTGTACTGTTACCTTTAAATGAGTTACTCACAGTACAAGACATCAGCATTTAATTGTCTGAACAATAATAGCACAAACCTTTCTTTTAATGAACTAAGAGAATGAGTAGTATAACTTATCTTTTACATATATATACATAAAATTATATATACATATATATATCTATATATTTTTTTCTGCTTTTTCTTTCCTTTTTTTCTCTATTCCCTTACCCCAGTTTCTCTTTCCTTTTGAAGCATCTTCCCATTTTACAATATGCATTGTACATTTTGGATCCTATTTATACTTTCAGCTTCTCACACTAGGGAGACAAGACGACTTTCATACATGCACATCTGATTTATTTCACTTATGAGTATGGTCTCAAGTTGCATCCATTTACCTATAAAAGCCTCAAGTTTACCCTTCTTTATGGTTGAGTAGTACTTCGTTGTATAAATATAAATCTTTTTTTTTTCCATTCTTCGGTTGATGGGCATTTGGGTTGTTTCCAAGATCTAGCTATTACAAACTGTGCTGCTATAAATATAGGCATATATATTGCTGTGGTATGATGTTTTTAATTCTGGGAAGACCCAGGAGAATAGCTGGTGTTGGTTTCTATGAAGTATAAATATATTGCTGTAGTATGATGTTTTCTAAAGATATTCTTAAATATGAATTAATTTGATCAATGAATGTTTACTGAATGCCTACTATGTGCTGGGAATACAGTAATTTTAGAATTGGGGACAGAATATTGAGTATGACATAAAATCCTTGCTCTCACAGATGTAATATTGTAATTATAAAAGCATAACAGAAGCTGGGCATGGTGGCACATGGCAAGGCAGAAAGATCACAGAGAGTTCAAGTCCAGCCTACGTTATATATTGCAAGACCCTGTCTCAAAAAACAAACAAACAAAAATAATAAATTTAAAAGTAACAATAAATAGGTATGCAAATAAATGAGTAATATAATTTCAGACAGTAAATAAGACAAAGATGTGGTATGTTGGGGGTACAGATGATTTTAGATCATGTGGACTGGGAAGGCCTCTCTGAAAAGGTAACACTGAAATGCTGAGAAGGCACCATACATTGCATGAAAACCATGGCAGGGGAAAAACAAGTGTAGGTGTCCTAATAGGGAAGAAACCTCAGAAAATGAATAAAGGATAGTCCAACTAGAGTTTAACCTGTGATAGGAAGAGTGGCTCAAGGTAAGGTGACAGAGGGTATTTACACGTTACAGCAAACAGGATAGATGAGATGGGATGAAGTAGATGATGAAGCAGTAAAGTATGCAGAAGGTAAGAAAACTTAAAAAGTAGAGAAAAAGAGTATAATGAAAAGCAAAAAATACCTACTACCACTTCTGATTCCTAACGTAATCACTGTTAAAACTTTTTTGCATATCTTTTCAGATGATTTTTAATGCATATACCAGTAGTGAGTCTTTCAAAAACAAATGCAACAGCATTTATGTGTAACTTAAATCATAAAGACTTTAGGTGAAGTTTCCAGTTTATAAGAATTTCTGGGGAGAGAGCAATAAGCTAAATAATGCAATCAGGAAAATTCATAAGATTAAACAATTCTGTAGGGTAAGTAGTCTTATGTGTTTAACAAGTCAAGGTCAGAGTAAAACAGATGGAAGCCATACCCTCTTATTTATATATTTGGCATCTAGTACAGTTCCTGACACACAGGAATCATTTACATGCCTTCTGAGCAAAAAAATGTAATCTCCATGCTCCTGTACTACAAAAAGATACCTGACTTAGAGATTTATGAAACTAAAGGAAGCTCCAGAATAAGGGGATGTGTTCAACCCAATTTCAGAAATTCCTATTGATCATTTTATGTAGCCATGTCTCAATGAAATCAATAATGGAGGTAGCTTGCTGGATGGGCTTGACAGCATAGATATAATCCTGCTGCATCTACCTTCAAATATAATCTATACCTGTTTTTCAACTACTAGTTTAATCTACAACTGACATTATCCCTTAGACTCTGATAAGAATGTTCTGTTTCTCTGGTCTCTTAAATCCTTACATTCTATTTCCAAACAGCTGCCAGATCAGTCTCTTTAAAGTACAAGTCATAGCATATCGTTCCCTGCTGTAATCTCCAATATGTTCCCAATATTTTCCAGTGCTTGTCATGGTCTTTCACTCACCTTGTATCACTTGACCTTTTGCCACTTCATTCTAGTCACATTGCACTTGTCCACTGACCATGCTTTATTCCCTAGTTCAGGGCTGTAGTGTTGCTCCTTTAGCAAAGAACACTATTCTTTCAAATATTGACTGAGATTTTTTCTGATTGTGTTCAGGTCTCTACTCAAAATGCTTCCTCATCAGTGAGGCCTCTCCTGACGGCCACCTTTTAAGTACCATTCCCCAGTGCTCTGCCAATTCCTTATTCCACCTTTTATATTCATGCACAAATATATAAACACACATACATCAGTTGTGTCTGATCACAAAGGTGCACTGTTGAAAAGCATTGGAATGAGCTTGGGATGTAGCTCAGTCAGTGGTAGAGCTCTTAGCTAGCATTTGCAAGGCCCAGGTTTGATCTCTAGCACTGAAAAGCAGGGAGGAGGCACGATAGGATAGTACACTCACACACAGACGATGATAACAGCACACCAAACCCAGGATAAGGAGATTCAAGTCCAACTTAGACTTGACCAAGCTGCTCTTGTGCTAATTAAACAAGGATTTACATTTCAACCTATTAATATTTTCCACATATTTCATAGTAAGTTTCAGTGATTTGGGAAAATTTAATAAAAGATCACAAGATAAATCTGAAGTCTAACCTGGATTGGGTATTAGCCATTAAACAAAAAGGTAAACAATGCTGTCTTATCCTATCACACTTTCTGATATGGTAAAGCCAGCTCAGCAGAGATTTTTTATTCAGATTTATTTTATAGACTTGATTACACAAAGTTCCTGTACAAACGTGTAACTATAAATCAAGGTGAAAAATATCATAGTTATAACCAGTGCAAATCTTAAATGGTCTTTCCCTTCAGTCAGTGACTGAGATGAGTCAAGGCTTAATATGAACTATTGAAACATTGCTTCTCGGCCTTTTAGCTAAATGAACTATAAAAACATAACAAACCTTTTGATTTCTTTACATCAGGTTCAGGTTCAGATTCTCGGATAAATTGTCCTAAGTCACTAACCCTTCCAAATGTCATCTTCCTAGACAAAGATAAAAGAGACAGATTAATTCTCACAATCTCCAATTTTTAAAGCTGGGCATGGTGACTTACGCTTGTAATCTCAGCACTCAGGGAGGTTGAGGCAGGAAGATCATTCCAAGTTTGAGACCAGCCTGGGCTACAAAACGAGCTCAAGGAACAATTTCACGCCTTAGTATGTAGCCCACAGTAAATATTGGCATCTTTATAATTATTTTAAGATCAAGACTTTGAAATAGCTAACATGTAAGTCAAATGAAACGTGCAAAAGACAGCCTGGAACACACTACATATACATGACACTCATCCACCTGGCATATGATGGTAGAATAACGATGGTTCTTGGAAGGCTTACTAGAAATCAGGTAGCACTGTAAGTGCTTTCCATGTGTTATCTTATTTAGTCCCCTCAACAACCCAATGCATTATTTTGATTTCACAGATAAAAAAACAGACAATAGGTTAAGCAGCTTGCCAATAAGCAGCACAGCCAAACTCAGGAAGTCACTTCAGAACCATCACTTTAATACCATGTAACACGCACACTGCATGTGAAAGTGCTGGGCACATTAAGAAATGAGAAAACATTTGAAATTTATTAAAACCTTTAAAAGCTTCAAAATTCTTTACACTTGTAAAAATTCTAAATAAGAGCTTAGCTTACCCTGCATATGTCCGCTGATATAAAGATTCTGGGTCCAGACTTGCAGTATCCACAATTATTGCTTCATCAAAATTTTTCAAAATTTTAACACTGGCTTTTTTCACACTGGACTAAAACAGAAATTTTAAAATTAATAGTATATTACTCAGAAAACAAATCAGTCCTGGGTCTGGAATATGATAGACCTGTACTTATTTTCTTCAGTGTTTGAGATATGTGTAATTTTCAGCTAAGACCCTCACTACTGAGAAGGTTAACAGCAATGAAATATTTTCCTCCTTTCTGGTTTTTTTTTTTTTTTTTTGAGACAGGGTCAGTCTGGCCTGGAATTCACTATGTAGTCCAAGCTGTCCTTGAACTTGCAGAGATCCTCCTGCCTCAGCCTGCCGAGTGCTGGGATTACTGGCATGCACCATCACTCCTGGCATGACATACACCTTCAAACTATAACAAGGGAAATGTATGAGTAAAATATGTAACTATGCATTTAAATGCCAAATCTGTTTTCTTAATGATATGAGTTTTTCCCCCAAATCCATTTTATTTCAACGAGGGTAAAAAAAAATTCAAAACAAATCAATCAGAGGGTAACAATGGTACATACACTGTGTATTGAACGATGTAAGTTCTAACATATGTGCTGTCCTCACAAGGCATTATTTCCTGGGCCAAACGCATCTATCCCAGCATACATATCTTGCCTAACAAAAATAAAGGCCGCAGACTGGGGATTTAGCTCAGTGGCATAAGCACCTGCCTGGTAAGGACAAGGTCATGAGTTCAATCTCATCGGTACAAAAAAAAAAAAAGAAAAAAAAAAAAGCCCGGGCAAGGAATCCAGCTCTATGGCACAAGCACCTACTTGGCAAGCACAAGGTCCTGACCTTGATTCCCAGTATTTTTTAAAAAGCCCAAATTCTACAGGTTAAACATGAATGTTTTGGATTCTCAAGTGAGGCTGTGTGATAACAGACAACCTAAATAACCCTTTGTGAAGTGACTTGCTAGCTAAGTATAAGTCACTAAGTTCCCCTCTACCATTCCACCTCCTACTCCCCAACCTATAGAACAACCAAATCAGAATCGATATTTTTACGAAATACAGAGCCATGACTTGATCTAGGAATCCTACTTCTAGAAATTCAATTATAGACAGATTCACATTTATTTAATACATGACATATATACAATATTATTCATTACAGTATTGTTTAAAATAGCAAAAGGGAAAAGCCTAATGTCTGCAACTGAGGGATAGAGTAAATAAACAAAATAACTAAACATTTATAGAAGTCATTAAACTCAAAGAGAAAGCACCAATGAAATAAATAGGGAGTACATCCCAATTAACTGTTACTGAGGCACCAAAACCTGACAACAAAACAAAGCTAATTTCTCTATGCAGTGTCAGGATGATATGATGGGTACAAATACAAAATCCTCAACAAAACTGAATGTGGCAGCACGACAAAAAGATCACAAAACATGGTCAAGTGGAATCTGACCAAGTGGAACGCTGAAAACCAATTAATGTAATACAATGTAATGATAGAGTAAAATCCAAAAACCCTACATGATCATCTCAACTGATAAAGAATATTTGATAAAATCCAATATCCTTTTGTGATTAAAAATTAAGTTTGGCGGGGTACTTCCTCAACTAGATAAACAGCATTTATAAAAATTTAAACATTAAAAAGAAACTTATTTAATAAGTTAAATGGTGAAAAACTGAGAGCTTTCCTTATCAATCAAAATAAGATAAAGATGTCTATCTTTTGCAACTTTTACTCTACATTACACAGTACTAGAGGGTCTACTGAGAGCAATTAGGCAAGGAAAGGAAAGGAAATAAAAGCCTCCAAAGTGGACAGGGGAGAAAAAGCTATTCGCAGATACCATTACCTTATATAGAAAACTGCAAAGATTCTCTAAGACAATTATTAGAGCTAACAAATGTAGCAAAGTTGAAAATACAACACCAATGCACAAAAAAATCATTATATTTCCATATATTACCAATGAACAATCCAAAAATGAAATTTAAAGAAAAGTCCATTTATAATCACATCAAAAAGGAAAACTTAACTGTGCATGGTGACATATGCCTATAAATTCCAGTATTAAGGGAGGTTGAGGCAGGAGGATCAAAAGTTCAAGTCCTACATGGGCAAATTAATAACATATGGTCTCAAAAATTAAAAGGAGCTTGTAGGAATGTAGCTCAGTAGTATAGTGCTCCTAGTATGAGCCCCAGCATTGAAATAAGATAAATAGATGATTGATAGATGAGATAGACAGACAAATAGAATGCATGTAGAACACTTGTCTTAACATACATGAGACCCTGGGTTCAATCCCCAGTACTGCCAAAAAGAAAAAAAAAACTTAGGAATAAATGATCCAAGGTGCTATGAGACTCATACACTGAAAACTATGCTGAAAGAAATTTAAAAAACATGCATGCCCGGTGTGTGGTGGTGCATGTGGGCAATCCCAACACTCAGGAGGCTGAGGTAAGAGGATTGCTGCGCGTTCCACACGGGCCTAGGCTACAAAGTGAGCTCAAGCCAGTTTGAACTGCATAGTGAAACTCAAAAAGACACCAAAAAAAAAAAAAAGGAAAGAAAGAAAAGAGCACATAAATAAATGAAAATATACCCTACCCTATGTTAATGGACTAAATATTTTAATACTGCTTAAAAACAGCCATAGCTCCAAAGCAATCCACATATTCCATGAAATCCTTATCAAAACGGAACAGTTGATCCTTACGTTGATGTAGAATGTAAGAAAATCAGAGTAGACAATAATGAATACAAAAAAACACATAAAGTTGTGTATGTGCTTTGTAGTTTCCAAACTTAATACAAAGGTACTGTACTCAAAACAAGGTGGTAATGGGATAGGTATAGACACACAGAATGGAACAGAACTTAGTATTCAGAAATACATACATACAAACATACATGCTCAGCTGATATTTAACAAGGTTCCCAAGACCATTCAATGGTCTACGAGCAGTTCTTCTGGTTTCTTAGAGGTGGCACTACAGACTGAACTCAGGGCCACTGCATTATATACCCAACCTGTTTTATTTTTTTTTAAAGATAACACCTTGCTAACTTGCCCAGCCTAGGGCTGAACTTATCTACTGCTTCAGTTTCCTGGAGTGATGGGACTGATGACAGGTATACACCACCATGCTTAACAGTCAGAATGGATTTTTTAAATAAATACTGCTAGAAGAGAATACAGATTTGAAAAAGAATGAAACTGGACCTCCACCTTATACCACATGCAAAACTAACTCAACCTTATACCATATGCAAAACCAACTTAAAATGGATCAACTACCTAAAGCTCTTAGGGGAAAACACAGATTTTGCAGTGGTTCTTAGACATAATACCCAAAGCACATGAAATAAAAATAAAACACTGTACATAAACTGGACTTCCTCAAAATTTAAAATTTTAAGCTTCAAGAGACACAAAAACTAGGAACAAAAAGACAAACACAAGAAATTTCAGTGAGATGTGGAGAAACTGGAAACTTTGTACACTGCGGGTGAGATTGCAAAATGGTGCTGCCATTTGGGAAAATAATCTAGCAGTTCCTGAAAAGAGACCATATAGAATATTTCCATTTATATGAAGTATCCAAAATAGGCAGCTCTGTATCTCTATAGAGACAAAAAGTAGAATGATTGCCTAGGGCTAGAGAAACAGAAGATTTGGACTTTAACAGTTTCTTTTGAGGATAGAAAAAAGGTTCTAAAATTGATTGTGGAGGCATACACAACTCTGGAGTATGGTAAAAAAAAAAAAAAAAAACACTGAAATTACACAGTGCAAGTGTGAATTATCATGATAAAGTTACACCAATAAAAAAGAATAGGGCCAGGGGTTAGCTCAGCGGCACAAGCATCTGAGTTTGATCCCCAGTACCAAAAGAAAAGAAAAGAAAAAAGAATACACAGCATGATTTCATTTATAAAACAGCAAGAAGAGTTAATGCTAATCTATGCTCCCAAGTCAGGATATGACTAGTAGGAGGCTCAAAAGGGCTTCCGGCTGACAACGTTCTATTTCTTGACTTAGATGCACTGATTTTTCCCCCTGATTTTAGATGGATGTTTATGAAAATTCTTCAAGATATATTGTCTCATTATATGTGATTTTTTTAAATGTATGTTATGCTTCAACAAAATAAATTTTAATGGGGCTTGAGTATACAGCTTAGGAGTATAGCATGTGTTCATTTAGCATGTGCAAGGGCCTGAGTTCAATTCCCAATACCAAAAATAAACACATACATACATACATTTATTTTAGGGTTAGCACCTAGACCTTTTAAATGTCTAAATAAAAATAAGACATTCTAACTTACCTCAGAAAAAAGTTATAACCATACTCAGCAGGTAATGAGTAAACTGGATAGGGGAAAAATATATTTAGGAGAGCCTTATTCACAGCAATAAAATAGTACTGTCTTAAAAGAAATGTTGGGAAGCTGAGGCTGAAGGATCTTAAGTTTGAGTCCAGTCTTGGCAACTTAGCAATTTATCAAGAACCTGTCTCAAATAATTTTAAAAGATTTGAGATGCAGCTCAGTGTTAAATCCTTGGATTCAAACCTTAGTACAAGATAAAAGAAGGAGAGAAGTAGAGAAATGAAAGGAGGGAGGCAGGCAGAAAGGGAAAGGGAAGAGAAAGGGGCAAGAAAGAAGAGAGGAAAGAAGGAAGCAAGGAAGGAAGAAAAGAAGAAAAGGAAAAGGAAGAATAAATTAAAACTTCCAAGTGTTATTTGTCAATACTGATGAGAAAATTAATAAGCCGTATGATTAAATTTATGATGAAGAACACTAGACGGAATATTTCTGGCCCTACCACTTTCTGTGTAACTATAATAACTTTCCTTTTCTTTTCTTTTTTTTGTGGTGGTGAGGATTGAATCCAGAGCCTCACATGTGGGTGAACACTACTCTATACTTCCAATGCCCAGAATCAGTTAACTCCTTAATGCCTCCTTCACAATTCCCATCTTGAGAATATACTACTTCATGTGATTTGGGGAAATAAGGTAAGGTTTGATACATGGTAACAATTTTTTAAAAAGTGACATACAATGTAGCCTTCTAGCTTTAAACAAACCCAATGGGTCATAAGTGAAATACAACATTAAGAAACCTAAGACCCAAACATGGTGGACGACACATCTCAAATTTCAGCTATCTGACAGGCTAAGACAGGAGGATCCTGAGTTTGAAATCAGCCTGGGCAACTTAGTAAGAGCTCATCTTTAAAAAAGAAAAGGACCAGGGATATAGTTCAGCGGCGTAAGCACCTGCCTGGCAAACGCAAGGTTGTAAGTTTGATTCCTGGTACCCCCCCCCCAAAAAAAGAAAAAAGCTTTTTTAAAAGCAAAAAAAGAAATCTCAGATAACTCAATTGTTCTATCTACAAAAGCGTCCCAAAATTTCTCACACTGAGTACGATGGCACATATTTGTAATCCTAGCGCCCAGGGTACTAAGACAGGAGAATCATTGTGAGTTCAAGGCCAACTTGACTTACACAGTAAGACCCCATCTCAAAAACCAAAATCAAAGGAAAAAAAATTCTCAAATAATTATACAGAGTTCTTCAAAGTTATAAATGTATTTCATAATATTTGGCCATTAAGGATAGCCACAGTGGCAGAGTAATGGCCTGAATAAAACAGTGTGATTGGCGGGGGGGGGTTCCAGGAATCAAACTCATTACCTGGCGCTTGCCAAGCAAGACCTTGTGCCACTGAGCTAAACTCCCAGCCCAACAGCATGATATTTTACAATACACTATAATGGTTATCCACCAAAAACACTTTCATTAGAATACACAGCAAGCAGCATAATTTTACTTCTCTTTTGTGTCTGTAATTTAAAATTCATAAATCAGATCTATTACTGGTATTTGAAGGAAAGGATTTGTATCCCTTTCTTCATAATGGTAAGTTGTAAGCCAACCAGTACCTGAGAAGCGGCACTGTCAGAACCACCAGTGTGAGACTCATCAGGAAGGCCAAGAGAGCCATGAGACGTCAGGGACACACTCCCTCCCAGAAACTCATCTCCTCGAACAGAATGGATGAGATCATTCAAATACTTATAATAAAGATTACTGGACAAAAAGCCAGGCAAAAAGACCTGAAAGAGAAAGAGCATTATTTGAAAGTTAATAATCAGTGCATCTAAATGTTTCTTAAGTAAAGGAATTTTACCTATAATTTTACCAGTTAACACAAATGTTCATACTTCTCGTTACATTCTGGGTTATTATTCCTTTCTACACATTTCACATTGTAACTGAAATTACAGCAGATACAATGTTGTTGAGTTTTCCCACCAATACATTGGTCATGGAAATTATACAGACTTGATATTAATACTCCTTGTGAGCAAAAAATAGTCCAGGGTAAATATAAGTTGAAACTAGATTTTTCTGATTTGTGACAGATAGTAATGTCTTTGTGCACATAGTGATTTTTGCTTCTCAACAGATTTCCTTAAAATAAATAATCAGGAGTGTGACTGGTACATTAACTAATGTACACAGCCAGTTTATCCTTCCAAAGGATGTTGTCAATTGTTTCCCTAGCAATACTGTACATATCAAAATGTTTGTTTCCACACAAGCATTCCAAAACTGGGGATTTTTTTCCCCCTCAAATCACTATTAAACAGATGCCAGACAATATCTAATGATTTTATTTGCAGTTAGTTAATTTTTCATGATGCTGAACAAGTTCTCATATTTATTATTTTATTCTTTCTTTCCCCCTGCCCCGGTACTGGAAATTGAACCTAGGGCTTTCAGTGTTATGTCCCAGCACTTTTTAAACTTTTTATTTTGAGACAGGGTCTAAGTTGCCTACGGACTCAAACCTGTGACCCTCCTTGCCTTTGATCACAGGCATGCAACACCATGGCCAACATCATTTGCATTTGTTATTACAAAGCTTTCCTCCATGGTACTTAGCAACTATAAATATTTATGTCTGCATTTAATATGTACCTTCTTTATAGAATAAGTTCAGGATGGAACAAACCACATTTCTTCTGTTTCTCACCATAATGGGAATAATTAGCACAGAAATATTCAAAGTATTTGTTACATGAATCATTCATGTCTTCATGTCCGTTTCTTTATCTTACAGGATCCTGTTAATGGTCTTAAAAATTAGCGCAAGTTTCTTACCTATAAACACTTAGTAAGAATTGTTTCTATATTTTATTTTTCTTTCAATGTTAATTTTATTATCTAGAAAGTTTAAATTCTTTATATGCTACAGATCTGAACTTTCCCTTTAAAACAGAAAAAAGTTTTTAACTTATTTATTTTGAGACAGTGCCTCACTTATGTCACTAACTTGCAATCCACCTGCCTCCCTGAATGCCTGGAATATAGGCCTATGTGACCATATCTAACAGAAAAATTTTAATCATATAAAAGATTATTATCCCTAGGTAATAGCTAATATTATGTTATCTCAAGTTTTTTAATGATTGAGTTTATATAAATACTTCTTAAAATTCAATATTGGTATATAGTATTAAATAAAAATTCTTAACATTTTTGTATCTGGATACACATTATAGGTATTAGCAACCTAACCTAATGGACTTATCCTGGACTCTATAATTCCTGGCAAATATGCTCTAACTCACCAAAAGAACAAATCATTCACTAATTTTAACTTTATCAATTAGATATTAGTGAATAGTTTTATTAATAAGCAATTAATGATACCTTTTAAGTGATCATGATCCATAAAACTACTGTTTCAACCTTGTAAATCTTTCTTAAGCTAACTTCGCCTCATAATACCATTTAACTATGTGAAAAGATGTAATAATATTAACAACAGTAGTACGGTAGTTAACATTTTTCAATGCTTACCCTGTGTTGGGCCTTATGTTTGTATTTTACATATATTACTTCATTTTAATATTCACAATAACTTTGATATCACTCCTACTTTGCAAATAAGGAAAATGGAATTAAATAATTTCAGTAACTGCCTGGGGTCACTTAACCTATAGAGGTGACATTAATACATACCAACCCAGACTTAAAGCCTCTGCTCTTAATCACTATGCTGCACTGCTTCAATTTTCCACTGTTGTGTTATGCTCTGGTTATACTATCTGGCTTCATTAGTAAAACTTCTTGTAGTCTAAAACGTTTGAAGATCTTGGTTACCTTCTCCATGGTTGTCCAGGCCTGCCGTAATGGAGTTGTAAAACAGTTTGGGAGTGGCCCACCTTCCCTGCAAATATTGGATTCAATTTCTAATCGTACAACATCATCAAATCCAAGAGGATGTGTGGCTTGGAGAGAGAAGTATCTACAGAAGAAAAAGGTCCAAAGTAAACTCAAATTCCACAGCAAATGTAAGTAATTTGTAGCACCGACACTAAGAGAATTATTACATGGAACTATGTAGTTGATGCAGCTGCAGACCTGGAACCACAGCCCTGTTGCAACCTTTATTTACTCCCAATTCCCCAAAGATATCTGGGTCAATTTGCTATCTTCACTTATGCCTTTCAACCACCCTTAGTTTGTCCTGTGTCAACTCTGCTGATGATTAAGAGTTGAGAGTCAGGCTACAACCAAGGCAAAGGAACCAATCAATCACACACATTTAATGGGCACCCAAGACTAAGACATGGGAATGTCCTCTGAAAAGAGCAGAAAGCATTTACTAACAGGATACAATCATAACCATGAGGTACAAGCAAAAAACCTGCAAGGATTCAAAGCAAAATGATACCACGGTAAGAGGACAAATCTATAGGCAGAGAGCTACTAGGATTGATGATCTGGTATGGGTATGTCTTTCTTGTTTTGGTACCAGGGATGGAACTCACGACCTCGCACTTGGCAGGCAAGCACTTGCATTGCTGAGCTAAATCCCTGGCCCAATGATCTGGTATGGAAAGGAAAAGGAATAATTAATGCTAGCTCAAAGATTTCTAACTTGGTAAGGTCTAACACAGCTAGTGTTCTGGTAAGCTGATTATGAAGTGGATACAAAAAAACAAAACAAAACAAAACCCAGAAAAGTAGGGGGAAAAATTCCCTTCCAAGCACTAGCAGCTTCTATCTCCCATGCGTGACAGAAATATAGACAGGTTAATGATGTCTGATTGTGATGATGCATATATAACAACAAAAAAGGAAGTTATAAAGACAAAACTGACACAATGAATTTGGCAAACTGACAGTGCTAATGGGATATCATACAGTCATCTTCATTTAAAACCATCTCCCAAGGTGAAAGTAGGGTCCAGTGAGAAACAGACTCTGCCCCAAATAGTGAGGTACAGCCAGGAACTTACTAGTATTAGTGCCACTATTCCAGCATACAAAATATCCTTTCTGGTTAGCATTTTCATAACAAAAAATGAGTCTCCTATGTTGAAGTAAGTTGGTAAATATTCCTTTATAATATGAATTTTCAGGGACCCTATTATCTCTAACTGTGAACTCTTTGCTATTTCAATAGCCATTTAATAAGATTGCTTATATAAAATCTTCCATAAATGTATTATGCTAAACTCTGGAGAGAATATTAAGAATTGTATTCCAAGCCAAGCTCTGTCACTTACTTACATGTTCTATGACACTGAGAAAATCATTATCTTCTAATGCCTTGGTTTTCTTATTTGCAAAATAGGAAAATCAAGACTGAATCCCTGAACTGCTTAATCATCAGAATTACCTAGAATATTGTCTAAAAATAAAAATTCCTTCCCGAGTCACACCTCAAACCTGTTGAATCAGAATCTTTTAGAGAAAGGACTGGAAACCTATTGTTAACAAGCTTCCAGGTAACTTTGCACAGACAGCCCAGTGTAAGCCTGCAGACTGATGTTCAGGAATCGCTGGGTTAGATCTTCTTGGTTTTTCTTTCTCTGTATCCTCAAATTACCCACTTAGTGCCTGCTTGCAGATACTAATAATAAATTACTTTACAAAGAAAATTTAAACAAAAGGAACACTACCACCACAGGTTGTAAAGTAGGAACATTACCACCACAGTCTTTATCACTTTTCAAAGCAGATGTTTCCATTTTTGTTTATTTACAAGATTATCCCAATCTCTCATTTTCACTGAAAACTAAGGAGAAACTGACTATGGATATAGCTCAGGCAGTAGAAAACATGCTTAGTGTTAGTGAGATCCTTGATTCAAGTCCCAACACCAAAAAAGAAAAAGAAAAGTATTCCCTGAGAAATGTGACTGAGCAGATGTGCACCAGAAAGTATGATATATCCAAATACAGATACTTAGCAATCTATTCCAATCAGTCAGGCTCCTGTTATAGGCCTCATTCTTTAAATTATCCAAACTCAAGTTTTATTTTGTTTTTTTTCTTTCACCTTGATTGAAACCCAATGCCTTGGGCATACTAAACAAAGGCTCTCTGGCTGAGTTATACTCTGTCCTCACATTCTGTTTTCTTTTCTTTTTTTTTTTTGGCTTTTTGAGACAGGGTCTCACTATGCATTCAGGCTGGTTTTGAGCTCACTTTGTAGCCCAGGCTGGTCTCAAATTTGCAATGATCCTCCTGCCTCAACCTCCAGAGTGCTGGGATTACAGGCATGTATCACCATGCCCTCACCCTCACCCTCACCCTTGCCTCTCTTCTCTCTTCTCTTCTCTTTTCTTTGAAACAGGGTCTGGTTGTGTAGGTCAGGCTGGCCCTGAGTTCATAATGTAGCCCAGGCTGGCCTCAAACTCACAGTGATCTTCCTGCCTCAGCCACCTAAGTGCTGGGATTACAGGCATGTAGCACCATGCCTGGCCTCACCCAAATTTCTTAAAAGTATCATCCTCCTCAAAGTTTCTATGACTCTGATTGTGCTAATGTACTTTGTCTGGAATTTTCTTTTCTGCCTTCTGTGGCTGGAAAATTCAATTCATTCTTCAGGATCCAAATCAAATCCTTCTGTGAAACGCTCCCTGAACACTATACCCAGCTTTCCAGACATATACCTCCCCCACTCAAAAAAGAATCCCCTTTGTTCTAGGACCCCTCCCAAAGCTTTCCATATACATGAAAAGCAGCTTTTACATTCTCTCATCTGAGCTCCTCGACAGCAGCAATTGAGTTTATTCATCTTTATTCTCAAACTACATAATAGCAAACACCAAATAAATACCTGCTGAAGGTACCGATCAATAAAACTCACTTGTCATATAAGATCATGGCATCATTCTGTGCCTCCTGTCCATCATACTGGCCCTTTTTGGCAGCAAGCTGAGACTGAAAGTTATCAGCTGCCAACCAGAATTGTAAAATATTCACTGCATCTTCTTTTTCCATGTACTAGGAAGGAAAAATACAAACAGGTAAGACTAGACACAGATTGCTTTCACCAGCTCTAATCTACAAATTCAAAGCATCGAAATACAGGATATAAAACAAGAAGCAAAAAAAGATCCACTTCTTCACTTATACCAGTCAGCAACATACAATCATTTGAAATAGAGGTTTTAAAATATTCTTTTAGAATAGAAAAATACAACCTAAAATGAACAAAATAAAACTATCACAGAGCTAGATGTAAGCTTTAGTGAACTGAAATAAAAATGATACTAAATTAGATTAGTAGTTCCTTACTGGCATACATATAAAGAATAAGCTAATCAAACCAAATCTTTTACATCTGACCATTTCTATCATTCCATGAGGACATATTAACCTGAATAAATTCGGATTTAAACTTACGGTAAAGAAAGGAAGTAAAAGTCATCTGAATAACTATAATCTTGCAAAGAGGCAGAATCCAAGTATTTAGGTTACTGCTTTGAGATTGGGAATCCTCCCATAGTTAATGTTTTACAACAAAAGAATTTCATTTGCTGAACCCTAACAGATACCATGTACTTCAAAAGATTAGTACGCTTGTTTGTAGCAAATGCTTCATTAGGTAATCCTATCAAGCAGCTAAAGTAAAACTGAAAGTAGGAAAATATTTACTATTTTTCTTTCTCTCTTCATAAACCTGGTCCCCAATTCTTTATGCAAAGGAATTAAGGATGAAATTCTGTGGTTCAAAAATAGTTTGAAGTAATTAAAAACCTGCATTCTGTTATAAGCAGTAGCTTAATCAAGTTTTTAAAATTAAGAGTTATTTTACACTGAATTTCCATGTTCTAATCTGGCAAATATGCCATTAAAGTACTCTTGCCATGGAAACCATTTAAAATAACAAATCATTTTAGAAATGATTCATCTCTTGTATGTCATTTTTTTACACACAGGGCCCCAGCATTTATAGTTCGGAAGCTGGGAAGCTCTAGTAGACAGAGTATAAAAGGAAATGCAGAATTTACCTCAGAGAAATAAAAGAGGGCTGACTCACAGAAGAGAATGTCAGCCAGGTAAACAGTTCCACTGGTCAGCACTTCAATCTGGTATTTACAGAAATGGTGACTTCGCAGAAACTCACTAAAGTGCCTGCACGTGGACAAAAGGGAAATTTTGAGGGAACAACCAAGGAAAGAGCTTAACTGGGAAAAACAGACTCTTTCCATACTGTCCCAATTGTATCTTAAAGGCTTAGGTCAGGGTCTCCTCACTTCCCATACTGTTGTCCCTAATTTCTTTATGTAAAAAAATCTCTCCCACTTCATAATGACTTTGCAGCTCTCATCTGACACGATACCTTACAGTAATGCAACAAAAAAAAAAAAGCCTTATTATCTTTTTAACACTGTAACTTCCTTCAAGGTAGGGAATAAACTGTGGCCTGCACAAAACATTTAATAAGTACTGAAGGAAACATATATACATGTTTAAGGGCATGCAGCAGTAACTAATCTAAAAAACTCTGGAGCAGTTTCAACAAATCTATGTGGATTTAGTTATACAGTATACAGTGAACTAAAAGCATAAACTGACAAACTAGGACATCCATCTCAAGACATGTATTTTTTAAATAAACCATTTCTAATTGTCATATACTTGGGTCTCAATTATACACAAATGACTTTAGAATTAAAAAAAATCTTTTAACTTAAGCACTATTAACATTAAAAATGAAACCTATCTTGAATAGAGTTCACACAATTTATATTTAGAAGAAATTATTAATCAAGAGTCTCAGGATATGCTTTTATGATTTTGTAAGTATAAAAACTAATTTAATCCTCAAACATACTTTGTTTTTTCTTGTTGAGTGAAGTCCACTCCTAACACTGAACCCACACTTTCAAGTAAAATGCAAAAATATTAAATTCACTTACTCTTGCTCCATTGCATTAAAGACTATGGCCTGTGCCAAAATGAAACAATTGGGATCCACCTGTCCATCTTCACCACAAATCTTTGCTGCAAAAGACATAGTAAACAGTTAAGTTTTTATTAAATCCAAACTACTCATTTGTGACTCAGAGGAGAAAAAAATAGAGTATAAAAATTGAAAGCAACAGAAAGATTTTTTTTTTTTTTTTTTTTTGGTACCGGGGATCGAACTCACGACCTCACACTTGCCAGGCAGGTGTTTAAGCCACTGAGCTAAATCCCCGGCCCGCAACGGAAAGATTTAACAACATAAAATTTCATTGAAATACCCCCAAAACAAAATAAAAAGCAAACAAAAAACTGTAGTACATAGGCAGTTAAAAGATTTATCAAACACTCTTACAAACTAGTAAGAAATGTCCCACAAGAAAAATGAGCAAATGACATGTCAAGTAACTCACAAAAGAACAAACAAAATATGAAGACAAGACATGGACACTAGGAATCAAATAAGTTACAATTAGAATAAATAAGGAAGTGCTATATAGTCTTTGTGTAGTAAATTGGCACAAAATTGTCTTAGTAATATATCTGAATAATTGTCAAACAATACATATTCTTAAGCAAGGGTATGGGGAAAATCACACTAATGTTACTGAAATATATACTGATGTATCTTCCTGCGTAGGACAATTTGGCAGTTTCTAACAAAGTTTTAAGAATGAACATAATCTTTCAATTAGTAACTCTCTTTCAAAAGTTGTGACCTAGCCGGGGATTTAGCTCGGTGGCTTAAGCACCTGCCTGGCAAGCGTGAGGTTGTGAGTTCAATCCCCAGTACCCCCCCCAAAAAAAACGAAATGTCCAATTTAACAAAAGTTGTGACCTAAAGAATTACTAACTTATAAAAAGATTCATTGGTTAAAAAAAAGTTTTTACTCTCACACTCTTCTAGACAGTAGCCAGCTATGGTACTGTAAAGTATGCATGTGGTCTTTGTTCATTTCTTAACATACAGCTCCTAAAATTCTAGGGATTCTCCTTAACGGTTAGTGTCTTTCTATGCAAATGAGATGACTGGTGGCTGGGAGCCTCTAAAGAGCTTTAAGATGGAGACTGGTCATCGGAAAGTCATTAGAGAGCTGGGAGCTTCAGCTAGTCTCATCCCCCAACCTCTGGAGAGGCACATAAAGGTTGATCACCAATGGTCAAGAACTTACTCAAACATGCCTATATAATAAAGTCTCTGTAACAGTGTAAAAGGACAGGGCTAGAGAAGGCAGGCTTCAGACACCTGCACACACGGAAGCTTCTGGACAGCAGTGTATCTGATGAAAGCATGAGAGCTTCCTCCCCTTCTCCTATACTTCACCCTATACACCTTTTCCATCTAGCTGCTCATCTATATTCTTTGTAATATCCTTTATAATATGAACATATAAACAAAGTGTTTCTCTGAGTTCTATGAGCTACTTTAGGAAATTAAGCAAACCCAAGGAAGGGGGTCACGGAAACCCCAATTTTTAACTCACTGGCCAAAAATAAAAACCACAATCAGTGCTTGTCAAGTGGTATGGGTAGCCTTGGGGACTATGACCAGGACTCATGCAATCTAATGCTATTACTATAGAGCTAAACTAAATTAAAGGAGACTCAGCCCTTGTCTACTGGAGAATGCTGCAGAATTGGTCTTTGACATGTAAAAACCCTCAAACATTTGTGGACACAAGTGTTCTATGTTATATAAGTGTGGTAGGAGAAAATGAGCTTGCTTTTTCTATATCCTTATATGTGTCTAATTATTTTCATTTTTATAAGTGTAAGTTTGCAGTTCATAATGATTACATTCATCTTAGGGAGTTGCTAAATATACACAACCAATCTTAGTTCTTTTTACTCCCCCTACAGCCTCTCCTTCCCTCTTGGTCTCCTCCTTTGCTATAAACCTAACTCCTTGTTTCCTATTACCTTTTATTTTGCTCTTTAAATTATTTATACTTTGGATTTCTCACATAAGAGAAATCATTCAATATTTAAACTTCTGTATCTGGTTTATTTCGTATAACGTTATTGTTATGCATCCATTATGGATCCAAGGTGCATCCATTTTCCTACAAACCACTCCAATTTATCCTTCCTTATAGCAGAGTAGTGCTCCATTAAGTATAAATTCCACATGTTCTTTATATAGTCATCTGCTGATAGACAGCCAGGCTGCTTCCAAGATTTATCTATTTTAAGTTGTGCAGCCATAAACATAGCTATGAATGTATCTTTAGCTCTTTCAGGGAAATACCTAAAAGGGGAATAGCTGAGTCAAACTGAATTTCCAGTTTGTTTTCTGAGGAACCTCCACACTGATTTCCATAGTGGTTGTACTGTGTATGCTCCCAACAATGGGGGTCCTTTATTCCCTGTAGCCTTGCCGACATTATTATTTGACTTCTTGATGATAGTCATTCTTTCTGGAACATAGAATCTTCGCGTTGTTTTAATTTGTATTTCTCTAACAGAGATGTTGAACATTTTTTTATATTGGCCATCTGTATTTCTGAGAAATGTCTATTCATTTCAGTTGCCTGTTTTTGATTTGGCCTTTTATATTTGGAGGTCTGATTTTTTTTAGTTTTTGACATATTCTCGACATTAGTTCTCTAAGGAGTAGATGGCAAAACCCGTTCTATAGATTGTTTCTCTCCGTTGATTGTTTTCTTTGCTGTACAGATTTCTAAGTTGATATGGTCCTATTTGTTGATTCGTGATGTTTTTCTTATACACTTAGAGTTCCATTCAGGAAGTTCTTGCTTATGCCTATGTCTTCAAGAGTTTTGCCTATCTTATCCTCAAGCAGATTAAGTGTTTCTGTTTTAATATTTAGATTGCGATTCATTTTAATTTCAGTTTACTACATGGTAAGATAAGGATCTAGAGTCAATCTTTTTCACATGAATAGCCAGTTTTCACAGCATCATTTGCTAATGAGGCTATGTTTCTTCCAGGTTGTTTTTGACCCCTTTGTAAAAATTAGATCGCTGAATGTACCTAGGGTTGTTTCTACATCCTCTATTCTGTTCCACTGATCTACATGTCTGTCTTTGTGGCTATACCATGCTACTTGTGTCACCACAGCTTTGTAATATAACTTGAAACCTAAGATTCTGATCCTTCCTGCTTTGCTCTTGTTGTCCAAGACTCCTTTTGCTATTCTGGGTCTCTTCTGGTTCCAAATAAATTTTAGGATTGTTTTCTCTATTTCTGTGAAGAATATTGTTGGTATTCTGATTAGGCATGTATTAAACCTATGTATCAGTTTTGGAAGTATGGCTATTTTGACAATACTGATTCTGCCTATCCAGGAACATGGATATCTATTTTCTGAGGTTCCCTTTTATCTCCTTTTTTCAGAGTACTACTCATTTTACAGGTCTTTCACTTCTTTGTTAATTTCTAAGTAAATGTTCTTGTGGCTATTGAAAATGTTACTGTTTTAATTTCTTTTTCAGTGGGCTATTGGTATACCGGAACATTACTGATTTCTGTGTACTGATTTTATATCCTGCTTCCTGGCTGCATTAGCTCTAGAGTCACCTGGTGGAATTTTTTGGGTCTTCTAAGTAAAGAATCATGTTGTCTGCTAATAAAGTTAGTCTATTTGACTACTTCCTTTCCTACACATATCCCCTCTTACTTCTTTCACTTGCCTGACTGCTTTAGCTAATATTTTGAGTACTGTATTTAAAAGGAAGGGTGATAGTGAACATCTTTGTCTTGTTCCTCATTTTACAGGAAAAGCCTTCATTTTCCCCATTTAATATGATATTGGCAATACCTTTATTAAATTGAGATGAGGTCTTTCTATGCCTGCTGTCTTCAGGGTTTTTGTCATGAATGGATGTTACATTTTGTCAAAGTTTTTTTCTATCTATTGAGATGATCATGTGATTTTTGTCCTTGCTTCTGTTTATAAAGTATATTATTACACTTGTTGATCTGCATATGCTGAACCATCCTTGTATCCCTGGGATACTTGGTCAGCATGTATGATGTTTTTGATTTTTTGCATTCTGTCTGCTAGTATCGTATTGAGGAGTTTTGTGTCTAAAGTCATTAAAGAGATTGTTCTGTTGTCTTTTTTTGTGTGGCTCCTTGCCTGGTTCTGGAATCAAGGTAATGCTAGCTTCCAGCAATGATTTTGGCAGTATTCCTTCCTTTTCAATTTCATTAGAGCTTGAGGAGAATTGGTAATCAGTTCTTCCTAAGTTCTTATAAAATTGAGCTCATCAGGCTCTGAGCTTTTCTTCGTTGATGGTTTGGTTTGGTTTGGTTTAGATAGGGTCTTACTATTCAGTTCAGGCTAGCCTTGAACACAGGCTGGGTTCAACTCTGGCAATCCTCCTGCCTCAGCCTCCCAAGTGTTAGGATTACAGGTATATACCACCATGCTCACCTCATTGCTAAGTTTCTTTTTATTGCTGCCTCAATTTCATTGCCTGTTATTGGATTTTCATATTATATTTTCATATCTTCTTGGTTCAGTTGTAGTAAAGCATATGTATCTAGGAATCTATCCATTTCTTCTAGATTCTCCAGTTTACTGGAGTAGCTACTGAAGTAGTTACTAATAATCTGAATTCTGGCAGTGTCTGTTTTGATTTTACCTTTTTCATTCCTGACTGTTGACTTGGGTCTTTTCTTTTTTTCTGGTCTATTTTGTTTATTCTTTCAAAGAAACAACTATTCAGTTCATTGATTCTTTGTTTTTAGTCTCAATTATTAATTTCTGTTCTGATCTGATTATCTTTCCTTGTGCTAGGTTGGTATTTGGGTTGTTCTTGTTTATTTTAGGACTTTGAGATGCATCTGGAGTTTTTTTGGGCTCACTCTGTTTTTGTGATGTGGGTATTCATAGCTACAAGCTTCCCTCTCTGCTTCCCTCACAAACCAAACCGAACTATCAACTAAGAAAAGCCCAGAGCCTGATGAGTTCACCCCTGAATTTTTTACCAGGCCCAGTATGTTCTGGTATGTTGTACTGACATTGTCATTTGATTCTAGGAGCTAATTTCTTCTGTAATCCATTATTAAAGAGTACTGTGTAACTTTCATGTGTTTGCACAGTTTGTTTTCTCTTTTGTCATTGATTTCTAGTTTCAATACACTATAACCTGATAATACATCTGGGATAATTTTCATTCTTTTTATTTATTTTAGCCTACTTTACGGGCTAGTATGTGGCCTATTTTAGAGAAAGTTTCATGTGTTGCTGAGAAAAATGTGTGTTCTACTGTTACTGGAACACTCTGTAGATATCTAGTAGGTCCATTTGTTCAAAGGTGTAGTTTACTTCTGATATTTGTGTCATTTTGGAAATCTATTATCGTTGCTGAGGACTTTTCTTCCTACTTCACTGAGAAAATAGAAGCAATGGGAAAACTATTTCCATCTTCCAAATCACCATCCAGGTGTTCTATATTTTTTTCCGTACTACAGATTAATATTCTTGTTCCTACCTAAGCAATCTTCAATTTGAGTAACAGAATTCATTCTCTTTTTCCCAGAGATCTCTTTCCTTATAACAAGTGTCTCTTCTTCATCAACTTTTCCTTTGCTGCTGCCTGCTATAATACATATATATGTTTATATCTCATCTTAAAAATATTTATACATTTGTATCTCACCTTAAAAACAAAATCAAAGAAAACAGGAAAAAAAAAGGAAAACTTTTATAAATGGGGAGAAAAAGAAGGGTTGAAGGGAAAGGAGGAGAATGGGGGAAAAAAGAATCATACATCACGTACAGAAACAAATCTGCTGTGATGAATGTGATCATTATGCATATCAAAAGTGTATCAATAAATTTTTAAAAAATCCTTTCCTACAAAAAACACCCGAAATCAAAGATCTCATCCAGAAGCCATGCTGAGTCTGGGAAGACCCCACAAGAAGCCAGTTTGCCCTTCTGGTAACCCTGCAAACCATGTGGGGTCCAGGAAGAGACAAGCCAGATCGCCTTCCCAGTGAGTCAATCGGCACATGGAATGAGAATCAAGAACTACTCCCCCTGTACCCTCTACAACCCATAAGCAACTGGCTGGTTCAAATGAGAGGCTGAGTTGATAGCAACAAAAGTTGAAGTACAAAAACAGTTAAAGGCTTATACTGATTGACTGACTTTGCAGGCCTAAGGCCAGTAGTCTGAGCACCTACTAGGACAAAAACAGTATGCAATATAGCAAATATGGGGGATTTCCTTCTGTCTTGCTTTTGAAGTCCAATATCAATTTCATTGTTTTGTTCTGAGTTATTGTTTTGCTTTATTCAATGTTCTGTTTTGATTGATTCTGTTTTATTTTGTTTTGTTTGATTTTACTATGTCTGGTGGAATGGACAACTATTATGAAGATAAAAAGATATATAATGGTAGCCATTGCTGATTTCCTATTATCCTGCTTTGAAATTCTGTGCCACTTTCACTGTCTTGTTTTGGCTAGCTTTATTCTTGTTTTGTTGGGTTTTATTCTCTTTAAAATAAAAAAATAAAAAAGCAAAGACTTCATCCCTTCCCTTCACATCCCTATCTAGCTCACCTTCAAAGCAACTTACCCCATAAAGCTTGTTAACACTTTCTGTACTCCCCTCCTCTTCCTATTTCTCTTAAGAGTCTTCCAATGAAGTTTTTGTCAACACCCCACTGTAATCAAGATGACCAATGAACACTAGGTTGCCAAATCTATTCAGTTTCTAGTATTCATCTTAACCTATCAGCATCATAAAACATCTTTGCCCATTCCTTCCCTGAAACATATTTTTATCTAGTTTCCAGAAAAAGTACTCTCTTGATATAAAACGACTACTTCGTGGCTGTTACTTGGTCTCTTTTGCTAGTTTTTCCTCATCCACAGATTTCTAATGTTAAACATGCCCCAGAACTCAGTCCTTAAACCCCTCTCTCCCTTCCTCTGACTCAGAGGTAGAGTGCTTCCCAACCAGTCCTTAACCTTACCATCCCTCATTACACTCATTCCTGTCTATGGTAGCTACCCAGCTTTCTAGCTCTAACTCCATCTATATCCTGATAACTTCCAACTATATGTATCTCCAACCTGAATCTCTGATGTAAACTCCTAATACAGACATCCAATTGTCCAGTTACATTAACTATTTGGAAGTATAAAACCAAACTCCTGATTTTCCATAAGCCTTTCTCATCTTACAAATGAAAACTCCCTTTCTCATCTTACAAATGAAAACTCCATAATTTTTTAAAGAGTCATGCTTTCTTTTTTGTCTTCTCATATACTCATTGTTGTCAGCTGTTACCTTTTTCAAAGTATTTTTTAAAAATACTACCATTTCAAAGATTTGTGGAAGCATGGTTTCTGGATCATTTCAAATCCCAACATGAAGACAGAGTAATCAGACAGTAATACCAAAATTCTATGGATAATATTTATAACAAAACTAGGTAGGTTGACACACAATAATTGTCTAAGTGGAAGACGATTTGAATAAGTCATTTGAAGCACAGCTTTGTAAATGGGGGCAAATAATCGGGACAAAATTCAGAAAAGAAAGAGGCTCAAAAAGTAAAAGTGACTTGTCTTAGTCATATAGGTAATTAACATCCTAAAATACATAATAGACATTGGAATGGAATTTTTTCCAGATTCCTTAATCACTAAATGTTATTAACCTGATTCTTCAGATTTTTTTCGCTCATGGGATTACATAACTAATTTAAGTAACAATTTTAGTGACATTTTCATTTTCAAATGTCTTATTTGGCTCAATACTTCTTCCTCCTTTTCTTCTCTTGACCCTTGACAGTTCAGTAATCAATCAGTATAAACAGACTAAGCGAATTCTAAGTAGTTACAAGACCTCAGTTATATCACTAGGAAAAGACAGCATTGGGAAGTCTGAAAGGTGGTAGCAACTAATTCACACCTAAAAATGGAGCAACTACATAGAACAAAACCAAATCCCTTAATAACATCTGTCAATGAAACTTGGTGAAATAGTATTCCACAAACCTTAAAATACAAACAGATGAGGAAAGTACACCAGCAGCCACAAGATGTAAGTGTTATAGATATCTGCATGGGAGAAAGAAAAGAAAACAGAGGCAGCATCTGATGGACCCTAAAATAGCCAACAGGCATTCACAAAAAAGTATGGTGAGCTAATTTTTAAGAACCAAAGCTGAGCCTGAAAAGGGTCATGCTTTCTCCATAATCAGTGCAATGTTCTCATAGTCAAGACCAAAGAAGCTTTGCCCTGAAAGAATTTGTCACGGGGCTAAGGACATAGCTCAGTGCCTGCCTGGCAAGTGCGAGGTTGTGAGTTTGATTCCCAGTACCAAAGGGAAAAAAGTAAAATAAAAAAATACAAGAATCTGTTAGGAGTAGAATAACATGTTTTATTTCATTAATCACAAATGCTAAACCTTAGATGAATAAAAATATAAATCTTAGCAATAGGACTTGAGGGAATATAAGTATCTTTTGAGTGAATAAATCATGTTTATTTGTGAATAATATGTCCACCTGAGGTCTTCCTGAAAAAACACAGTAAAAACTTTCCAGTTCTTTTTTCACTGTGACCTACAGAAATACATATGTTGACTAGTATTGTATGCACATATATTTATGCATATATGATGAAAAAAATTTCCTGAAGTGAGGTTTTTCTTAATTACTCTAAAACACTTTTTCTAGTCTACTCTTATTTTGGCAGGGATATAAGAATAAAAGAGACGACAGGTACCAATGTACAGTACGAAAATACTGCCACTGCCATTATAGCACAGCAGTTGAAGTGTGGATGTCTGGTCTCAAATCGTGACTCTGCTATGTCTGAGCTGTTACTTTGGACAAGGTACTTAACTTCTCATTACTTCAGTTTCCTCATTTACAAAATAGTAGTAACTCCATCTATCCCATAGGCTTTTTAGATGTTTCAATGAGTTTAACCATGTAAAGTCCTCAGAATATCACCTGGGACATGGTGTATGTTCAATACATATGTATTATTATTGTTCTTGCTGTTGCTGTTATTCAGGTTAAAATCTAGGTATCTGGGTCCACACATAAGATAGAAAATTTTTAAATGAACTCCAATCAGATAAAGTATAAGAAAGTACTCTGCAAATAGACTAAGAAATCACAATTATATTCCACGTTCATAAAAAACTATCTTTAGCTCATAAAAAACTAAAAAAAAAAACCCAGATTTTTGGCAACAGCTTCAAGCACTGCTTACCTATGATGTCATTTCTCATTGCTTCTGTAATTGGTATGGGCTTAGCAGCATCTGGTGATATATATTTGGTGAAAGTATTCACTGCATCTTGTTCTATACCTGCAAAGGAAGAAGGGGGAAACTTCAAAAAGTAATCAGGACCACAGAAATCGATATATTCATGAACAACACGGCTTTTTTCTTTTCTTTTTGGCTGCATGGCCTTTGTTACAAAATAAGCATGTATCATAAAGCTGTGCTGCTTGGTTTGTGGAAGACTTATATGTGAATTTTCCTTCAGTCTCCTTATGAGCTAACAAATTTTATTATTAACAGCACCCTTGCCCTAAACACTAGAGATTGAACCCAGGGCCTGGTGAATGCTAGGCAAGCATTCTGGCACTGAACTGTATCTCCAGCCTTTTTTTTATTTTATCATGACAAAAGGGTCTCACTAAATTGCCAGGCTGGCCTCCAACTTGTGATCTGACTTCCTCAGGCTTCCAAGTAACTGGGATTACAGATGTGTACCACACCTCACACCTGCTATTATTTATGTACATTCTCTTTCCATGTCTCTCCAGAGACCCAACTTGAAAGACCTGCACAGCAATATAACAGCAAGACCTCAAAACTTATTCACAAATCTATATTTAAAGTATATTATCAAATTATTTTACATACATGAATGGATTCATTTAATCTTCAAAAAACCTGTAAGGTTAAACAATGAATTTTAAACTTTTTAACCTCAGGATTTCTTTGTAATCTTAAATATTGTATCTCAGTAACAAAATGCCCAGTTACCTACCATATGTCCCCAAAAATAAGACCTAGCTAGAAAATAATAAGCTTTGGAAACTACAGATCAAAAATGCTGGCTCAAATCAGCCCATGCTTGCCTCACCTGTCTTATAGAGTAGCCACCAAGCAACAGAGTAATGATGCCTAGTAATGTAAGGACAGGCTGACTGAGGCTCCCATTTTGACCTCTAGGATCCAAGGCTGATTATTTTCCAATCAGGTTCTATTTTCAAGGAAAGAGGTAATGTGTGAGAGCCTGGGCCCAATCCACAGCACTACAAATACAAAATAATCTTAAAAAGCTTCCATTTATGTATGATTATATACAGAAAGTAAGATATTAAGAGAATAAAAATAAGGAAAATTACTTAGTTGACACTATCAAATCTTTAAATGTTCAACAAAACTTTTGATAACTTTTTCAAAATGAAAAAATTAGTGGAAATAAGACAATTTTCATCTCTGCAATGCCTTCACCCTTGTTTTGGCAGCAAACTGTTGGATTCACATATCTGTTTGGAATTAACTTATGCTATGTTATTCTAGATAAATATATATTAAGAAAAACTGACTTCACAAACATATAGTTGGAAAATACGGAATTTGAATAGTTTTTAAAGATAATTGTTGATATGTTCTTTGATACTACACCAAAACTTAACAAGTAGTAGTTTCTTAAACATGAGAATGTAGCACCTGAAACCGCTGTCAATGAATTTTTCATACTGTGTTAGAGTAAAATCTACCGGTCTAGCTGGGGACAGTGGCCAACACCTATAATGTCAGCACTTGGACACCGAGGTAGAAGGACTACTGCAAGTTTAGGCTACATAGTGAGTGCAAGGCCAGCCTAAACTACATACTGAGACCAGTACTGAATAAGATAAAAACCAAAAGAAAGAAAGATCAATCAAATCAATGATAAAACAAATCTATTGGCCTATTATTTCCCTGTCCTCAACTCATGAATGATCTTATAACATTATATACTTTGTACTAACTGGAAAAATATTGGTGTTCTGACTTACACAGATGGTACATCATATTAAAAAGTATTATAAAACACCAGCCTTCATACCACCAGTGAGTTTAATCAACAACAATGACTACTACTACAACCTGATCCACGCCAGCAGGTCTTCCCTACCATTGCATTCTTGTAGCATTATTACAAATGTCAACACAATGAAAAAAACAAGTAACATCCTAGAATTATTACAAAAACAGCTTTAAAAAAAAGCCAGATGTGGTGGCACAAGCCTGTAATCCCAGCACCTGGGAGGCTGAGGCAGGAGGATCACTGCGAGTTTGAGACTAGCCTTGGGTACAAAGTCAGCACAAGGTCAGCCTGAACTGCATAGTGAGATCCCGTATCAAAAGGACACACACACATAAAGGAAAAAGAGAATAGAGTTTCTATGTATTTGAAGTTGCTACCAGCTTAAAATATACTTATGTTTATTTTGGCTGCATAGCAGACACACAGAAAATACCTGGAGAAGTGCTATTGCTGGGGATTTAGCTCAATGGTGTCAGTGTCTGGCTGGCAAGTGCAAGGTTGTAAGTTTCATCTCTGGTGCCAAAAAAAAAAAAAAAAAAAAAGACACACGTTTGGGCCAGGGATTTAGCTCAGTGGCCTAAGCGCCTGTCAAGGCTGTAAGTATGATCCCCAGTATAGGGAAAAAAAAAAAAAAAGCCAGGGATTTAACTCAGCGGCACCAGCGCCTACCTGGCTCGTGTGAGGTCGTGAGTTCAATCCCTGGTACCAAAAAAAAAGACAGACGTTTGGGCCAGGGATTTAGCTCA
>PVJX010020267.1:0-33614 GCA_004027295.1 Dolichotis patagonum | reverse complement strand
CAAACCACATACTGTCCTCCCAGAAATAGCTGTTCATGTTACAAAATTAAGGCACACAAAGTGAACACACAGTGAGGCTGCAAACAGTTACAAAAAAAACAGGATGGAATAAAGCCAATTGAGACAGTATAGTGAAATTGGCACAGAACATCAAAGCAGGTCACAAGGACAACAGTAACAGGCAACATTGTATATCTCATTGTCTTCACAATAGTTGTTCTTCTACTAGGTACAGCAAAATCAAAGAAATACACAACATTATAGAACACATCAACACAGAGTATTGAATAGAGCAACACCGTTAATCAGGACAAAGCAAAACGGCGATAAAAATATCTGCTTTCAGAGATAGTAGAAGGAAACTCCCCCGACATGCTGTACTAAATATGGTCATCTACTAAGAGATACCAAGATCCCTGGATCCCAATTGTTAACGGGTGTGTGTGTGTGGTATGTTTGATTCTAAGCCCCGGTAAGCAGCAGGCTGCTTACTCGTTGGCTCGGCGCCCTAAGTTCCAACATGGCACGGAGCTCAGGAAACGCTCTTGCTTCTTGTTTCCCCACCCTGGGGTGGCCGCAGCTCCCCAGAACACAGTCACTTACCAGGGCGGAAGGCTGCTTACTGGTTGGCTCGGCGCCCTAAGTTCCAACCTCCTTTTTTGTATACTTCCTAAAATTTTCCTGACCCTTTATGAGGCTGAAGTGAGTAAAATCAGTGTTCAGGATTATATTCCAGCAGACCTGGTCTCCAACCTCAGGGAAAGGTTTCTTGTTCATCATGAATAAACAAGGAAGCCAGCAGGTACAGGGAATCCTCAGGGCTCCTTTGTCTAGGCTGTTCATTCTTCCAGACTGCTAAAGTCACATTTTCAGGGACTGAAGGAATAATTTAAAAAGAATACCACCATTAAAGAGTTTGAGAAATACTGACATTAGAGCTTCCCTGATGTTCTTGCAGAATCCAGGGATGAATCTGTTGGGTCCTGGGCTTTTCTTAGTTGGTAGGAATTTTATTACTACATAAACTTCACTGCATGTTATTGAATTGTTCAGTTTTTATGTCTTATTGGTTCAGGTTTGGTAATTTATATATATATCTAGGAACTGGCATTTATTTTCTGGATTCTCCAGTTTTGGAGTAAAGGTTTTCAAAGTAGCTACTAATAATCTTTTGAATTTTGGTGGTGTCCATTGTGATTTTGCCTTTTTCATTTCTAATCACATTGGTGTGGGTCTTTTCTTCCTTCTTTTGGTAAGTCTGGCTAAGGGTGTTCATTTCAAACTCTTTAATGAAACTTAAAGGGAAGGAGTACTTCCAAAGTCATTCCTAAAGCTAGCTTTACCTTGATTCCAAAACCAGAAAAGGACCCAACCAGAAAAAGAGAACTATAAGATAATCTCTTCAATGAATATAGGTGCCAAGATCCTCAAATACATGGCAAACAGAATGCAAAAAAGACCATATTTCATGACCAAGTAGGCTTCATCCCAGGGATGTATGGATGGCTCAATATGCGCAAATCAATAAATGTAATACAGAGAAGTCGGGATGTCACCAGGGTCCTTGCCAATGGGAAAGTGTGCCAGCAATGGTCAGGCTGGAAGAGAATCAGGAAGCAGAGCTCACTTGTGCGCCAGCAGCAGTTGGGACAGCTGGGAGAAACCAGGAAGCAGCGCCCTCCCCATGAGTCAGCTGGAGTGCCGGGCAGGGAGAGAAGATACCCCACAACCACGACCTCATAAGGGACAGACTGATTTGGAAGCATGCTCAGAGGATAGTAGCTGAAGTAATGAAAGGACTCAATGCTTATATTGTTTGATTGACTTTGCAGACCTAAAGCCAGTAGTCTGAGAATCTATTTAGAGGATAACAATATCACAACTCCTGTTCAATACAGTACTCAAATCATTAGTGAGAGCAATCAACTAAAAGAAACAAATAAAGGGGTACAAAGGAAAGTAATAAGTCAAACTGTCATTTGCAGGTGACATGATTCTCTAAGTAGATGATTCAAGTCTCCTGAAAGGCTCCTAAAACTAATAATCAAATTAAGCAGTGTATCAGGATACAAAATCACACAAGAAACAATAGCATTCCTGTATACCAATAATAGACTCACTGAGAAAGAAATTAGGAAAGTGGTATCAATCACCACAGCGTCAAGAAAACTTGCTAAAGAATTAACCTAACCAAGGAAGTGAAAGAACTCTACAAGAAAAACTACCATACTATGAAGAAGGAGAGTACAGAGGACATCAAAAACTGAAAAGATATCCCCTGTTCCAGGAAAGGCAGAACCAATATTGTGGCCACACTCCCAAAACTGATACATGGATTTAATATGATTCCAATCAAGAAATGAGTGGATAAAGACAATGTGGCATTTATATACCATGCAGCACAGCATTACTCTGAATTTGAGTCATTTGTAGGAAAATGGGTACACCCTGAGACCACAATATTAAGTGAAGTACATCATACACACAAGTTTAAATATCACACTCTTTCTCTTACACGAGAAGCCCAAAGTATAAATAATTAAAAAGCAAAATAAAAGATAGATAATAGTAAACAGGGAAACATATTTTGCAAATGGTAAGGGGAATAAGAGAAAGAAGGATTGAGAATGGAGAGAAGGGGAAGGGAACAGAAAAGAATTAAGATGCATTATGCACATATAACAGCTCCCCATGATGAATGTAATCATTATGTGCTGCAAACATTTACTAATTAAAATGTGAAAAAATCCATGTCAAGTCTTAATCACATTCAACCTGCAGAAAACATGTTTTCTGCTTGATAAACAAATATATCCAAAAGAAACCAGAGGGAAAAAATGCCTAGAGAAGAGGAATTCTAAGAATAACATCAGACATCTCTTTCAAAACCATAACAAACAAGAAGATAGTACAGTGAAATAATGAGTTCTGAGATAGAGGGAAAATGCTGAACCTAGAATTCTGCACAGAGAGATGTTATTCTTTCAGCTGAAGGAGACTGCCACCCACTGGAGTGGAAAAATCCCAAACCCTGATGACACCAGATGCCAGCAGGGTGTGACGCACCAGGGATTCCTCTTCACTGCAGGAGGGCACAAAGGGGTACAGACACTTTGGGAGAGCCCAGGCACTATCTTAGAAAACGAAATGTATTCTTACCATAACACCCTATAGTCACACACCTCTTGAGATTTATCTAAATGAGGAGAATGCTTAAGCCCACAAAAATGCCTGAGCACAAAAGATGCAGCAGTTTCATTCATAGCTGCCAAAACTTGAAGCAATTAAGATGCCCTGCACCAGGAAGATGGAGAATAAACTATAGGAGATTCAGATAATGGAGCAGGACTCAGCACTAAAAAAGAAGTTACCAGCCAAGAGAAGGCATGGAGAAAGCTCAGGTCACACTAAATAGCATTGATCTAGAAACACTACATGCTGTATCACTCCAACTATGTGACGGTCCAGAAAAGTCAAATCCATGGACACATTGAAAGGATAGTGGTCGCCTGTAGGGAGGGAGGAAATAACAGAACACACAGGCGTTCAGGGCAAGGAGATCACTCTGTATGTTACTATGAGGGTAGATGCCTGACAGTACCCATCTGTCACAGCCCACAGAACATGCAGTTTCGACCCAGCTTGTCCTGGTCACACGCCTGCGAGCAAGTGTTATCTTTCCTTCCAGCCTTAGTTTCCCCCTTCCTGCAATGGAGGTCCGGGGCACCTGCTCTGCAGGGTTGGTGCTGAGTGGGCTTTCTCTGTATGACTAAAGCTCTGTCTTCTTCCCTGGGCACCAGGAACTAGCTCCATTGCATTTCTCCTGCGCCATCTGCTCTTTCAGGGAACACCTTCAGCACCCTGGCAGGCCTGGTCTGTGACTTGAAGACGGTGAGGGACCCAGAGGCAGATAGGTTCTGACTGCCACCACACACTGTGTTAAGAGGGACCTTGATGGGACCTGGCTGGGTTGAGGGAACCTGAGATGGGGGACATCACAGACCTTTCATGGGCCAGGGGCCTCACAGGACTGTCAGAGAGGGGTCCAGATCATTTCCCAGAAGCCTATGACTTTTCTGGTGACTGCAGGGAAAGGATTCCCTCTCCCCTAGCTGTGCAGTACCTGGCTGTTTCTGGCGTGTTCTGTGGGAGCTCAGCAGAGGGGCTGGGAAGTTTAGCAGGTGACAGGAGGTGACACAGAGAACACAGTCACTCTCAGGCCCAGGGCATGGGTGTGTGGCTGCAGAGAAGAGTCAGCACTCCCCTAGGGGAGCAGGTTAGAGGGTGGCAAGATTCAGCTGGGAGGACTGTCGAGGGCCATTCTATATAATTTTTGAGGAAAAATCATTTCGTAATTAAAACTGTGATTAGGGCTTGTCAGAGGCCTAGTATCCTGCCATGTGAGCTGGCTATGGTATGTGGAAATATAACTGTGTGTGCCTCTGGTCACAGTTGAGGCCTCAATGGTCCTGTGATGCTGTGATAAAAAGAGGGCAAGATCACATCAGCGGAAGACATCCTGGTTCTTGAGAACTGAGTAGTAATAAAAATAAGGTTTCAACTTGAGGAGAGGAAACTCCTTATTAACCTGCCATCTCTCCCCACCATCCTCATCAACATAAAGATTCTCATTTGCATAAGACCTCCTCCGCCCTCCAGGTCATCCCATAATCCCCTCACCATTTTCCTCAATCTGCATGCTGAGGTTCTGGCTGCCTCAAGGCTTTTTGTTCCCCAGTAAAAAGTGGTCATCCCAGATCCCTGCCATGTTGTCTCTTGGTTTTTCTTTTTGCCATGTGCCATAACACCTTACAGGAGATTGGGGTCCACTGCAGGGGTCCCCAATACAGAATGGCCAGTTGTGCTCCCCAGCATAGCAGCAGATGACACCTTCAGGATCTTGACTCTTTGTGCCTGCAGCAGCCATGTGGGCTGGACACAGCTCTCTCCTCTGCATTTTCTGGCCCTGGAAACAAACTTGAGACTCAGAGAGGTCAAGCCACTGTCTATAGAGTTGGTGAGTGACAGGGCTGGGAACCCAGCAACACTGAGTGGTGGCCAGGCTGGGTCTTCACTTGGAACCCCAATAACAGTGCCTTAAGTCTTTCTCCCAAGGAAGGATCCTTCCCTGGAGTAGGGTTTCCCAACCTCCTGTCTCCTAGGAGAGGAGGGAGGAATGGAAGCTGGGACCCTGGAGTTTCAGTTCATTTACAGTCACTGTTGCCTCATTTCAGGGAGTGGACCCCAGAACTGTATTTCAGAGTGTCTTTGCCCTTTTTAGCTCTCCCTTCAAGATAGATTTGCTCTTAATATGACAACACAGTGTCTTTGGAAGGATGACGTAATGCAAGGCATGAATAGTATCATTTGCAAAGCTTTTTTTTTTTTTGAGACAAAAAAGGCTGGCCTTGAACTTCCTTATGTAGCACAGACTGGATTCAAACTCACAGCAATCCTCCTTCCATGGGCCAGGGATTTAGCTCAGTGGCCTAAGTGCCTGCCTTGCAAGTGAGAGGTCATGAGTTTGATCCCCAGGTACAAAAAAAAAAAAAAAAAAAAGTACAGCAATCCTCCTTCCTTAGTCTCCTGAGTGCTGGGATTATAGGTGTGGTTGCCACACCCAGCATTCCCTTTTAGTTTAGTATGTGATGTTAATTAGTGTGATTTATAATTTGTTATTGTGGACAGTTGCTGGATGCTGTTCAAAATGTACATTCCCCATTTTCCAATTTTAACACCTTGACTTACAAATGGAGTATAACAACTACATTTTAAAAAATTACATAGATTCCATATGGGTTTTTTTGATTATTTGTTCTTTGAGAGTCTTTCTCTGTGGTCCAGTCTGGTTTTGAACTCTATACAGCACACGCTGACATCAAACTCAACATCTTCCTGCCTCAGCCACCTGTCTGCTGGGATTGCAAGTATGAACCACACTATGCTCAGCTTAGTGGCTTTTCTTTGCTTGACCTTGTGCTTATCTCCAGTCATGAACTTTTTAGCTTAAATTGATTTCTTTTATCTGGACCAGCAAACTGGAAGGGGATGAACTTGCAGATGGATCCAGGCAATGGAAAAGGTCAAATTCCATGAATGGAGGACAATCTGGCAATTCATAGGGACACTGGTACACTGTGCTGCGTTTCCAGGCATGACACCATGCCTATTTTATAATTTTTTTAAATCAATTAAAAAAAAAACCTAGATCACAATAGTTTATAATAGTAACCCCTGGCAAGTTGTAACATTGTGATTAAGAAGATACTGATATTTGTCACAAGTCCGTGTCCATCCCTTTATCCCCATTTCCTGGGACACAGCTCCTAAAACCCTTGGAACCCCTAAAACAAGCATCACCTGCCTGCATGCTAATGCATGCATGGCTTGTGCCAGGGACCAGCCCTGTGATCTGAGGGCTGCAAACTTCATCTCTGCTGGCCCTTCATCTTGAGAGGAAAGGCTACAGACAAGTCACAGTGGCCAATGCTGAAGCCAGCACACTTTCTTAACTGAGTCCTAAAAGCCAACTTCCGGTTGCTGAGCCTGGAGTTACCTGGTAGGCAGTAGCCCTTTCCTCACCCTCAAATGGTATTTCTCCCTTCATCCGTCTGGTCAGTCCTACCCTTTGAAAGTCTTTGAAATAAATCAGTCTATAAAGTGTTTCTCTGAGGCCTGTGAGTTGCTCATGGGACCGTTGGTGGCGATCACAGGCACCTCAAAGTGTGCCTGGTCCTCAGGAGCTCAGGTAGAATGGCCTACGATGTGTGGGGCTGACCCAACTCCAGGTTGACAGCATCAGAGCAGCCCACATGGTGGGCAGACAGCAGCTGGTGTGTGAGGGTGCCCCATATAGCAGGGGCGGCAGTGAGGAGCCACAGCGAGGGATGATAGTAGGCACCAATAGTTCAGTAGCTTTTTGTACTACATAGATGAAAACAATCCAAATGGGGTGGAGCGAGACTCCTGACAAGCCAGTTTCACTTCAAGTGGTTTTTTTCCAACCTGGGTGTGGAAGTGCACATTTGTAATTCCAGCACTCAGGAGGCTAAGGCAACAAGATCACTGAGAGTCCAGCCTGGGCTAAAAAGTGAGTTTGAGGCCAGCCTGAACTACATAGCAAGACACTGTCTCAAAAAAAAAAAAAAAAAAAAAAAATCAAACATGTTATCCACAGCTGGGTGTAGTGGCACACACTGAAAGGATTGCAATTTTGAATCCTACATGGACAACTCCATGAGACCATGTCTTGAAGTTCTGAAAAGAAGCTTGGGCTGAGGTACAGAGCACTCCTGGGTGTGATCTCCCAGGACTGGAAGAAAAACATCACAGGCCCAGAGAGGCATAGCCATTAATTAGGAGAGCTCCATTCTTCTCTGCAGCTGCAAACCAAGGCTTCCCCTTGGTGAACAAGCAGACTGCTGGCAAGACCACTGACGGGAAAGCCCCTGAAAACAGCAGGCCACTGAAGGTAAAGGCTCTGGGTTTGATCCCCAGTACCTCAAAAGAACAAAACCTAATTTAAAAAAAAAAGACATTCAAGTCAAGTAGAAATCACCTTTCTTTTAATTAAATTACTGAATTCACAGTTTCCTCTCTTGGCTGCTATGCTGGTAATAATCAGGTCCCAACATCTAAGAACATGACATCTGACCAGCCTGAGAGCCAGTGTGAATATGAACCCCAAACCAGGACTCTTGGAAAAGTAAAACAAGAACAGCAAAACAAGAACAGCAAAAAGCAGTCTTTCTTTTCACACAGAAAGGGACAGGAATTAGAAAGGGACAAGAATTAGAGGATCCAGGTCTCTACTTTCCAGACTAGGAAACCATGCACAAGGTGAATGGAAACCAAAGTACATGAGGAATGAAGTCTGGGACCCTACACGCAAGGCTATGGTTGTCTCACCCACCTGGCCTCTTCTATAAGGAATGGCCCCACAGAGCATTTCAGAAGGAAGATGCTGCTGCTTCTATTTAATTTCCCAAAGAGGTATAAAAGCTACACAAAGGGATATTTCAGATCACAACAAATCAACTCACGAGAAACATTCCCTGGATAATGGTTTTTGATTGCTGAGAACATTCAGTACAATATTTCAGAGTGGCAAAATTCAGGGCAATCAGGGAAATTGAAAGTGGCAGAGACACTGGCCAACAGGTTTATGCAGGGGACACACACACATACATATACACACACATGCCCTCCGCTCTGCTTTTCAGTGTATCTGTCAATGGGCACAACCTTGATCATCAAAATAAATTATTTTATACATTACAGTGCACAGACCAACACAGGAAAACACATTTCTTGAAGAGCAATGGAAGGGCATTTTGTAAAAGGTCCATGTCATTCGGAATGAGGGGACGGGAGCCTGCACAGTGGCCTGCATTAACTGGATGCCGCCTCTTCTTTGGAAGCAGTGGCTTTAGAGGGAGCCGTTTCCTCTGCATGTTCTGCTGGCTTCTCTTCCTCCTCTTCTTCCTCGTCCTCTTGGGGATACAGGTCTGGGTACTTCTGCATGCATTCCTGCATGGCCCGAAACTGATCTACACAGTCCGACCCCTTGATGTCCTCCGTGCTGTAGTGGAAGCAGGAAAAGGCCGACTTAAATTGTTCTCCACAGGGGCCGCTGGCCATTCCCCCCAGGCACGGGCAGTTCCAGTTGATATCTCCATTTGGCAGTATCAACCCTGTAGAGGGAAGACAGCATGGGAAAAGTGAGAGGTGCCCTTCAGGTCTAGTTCAGTCCTCCTGGCACCTGGTGCACCTTGCTCTCTGTACCCAGCCCTGGTTCTGGAGCAGGTTCAAAGGCCTAGCACAGATCTGGCCTTCCTCAGCCTGCAGGATGGTGTGCCCCATCTTCAGGAGCAATGTGGAACTGAGCTCTGTATCATCTCTCAGTACTGGAGGTTGTGATGAGAAGTAACGTACTCCAGAAGCCAGTTATGCCCTAGAAGCCAGCAGCTAAGGCGGTCAGCGGGGCTCTATGAAAGCCAACACCTGAAGGAACTGCAGTCTTAACTCTGTCCCATGGCCTTTAAGCTCTTTCCATGCAGCCATACTACAAGCTCAGCAGTGGGGACAGATAAAAATGAAATGGCAAATTCATACACATGCACACAGGAAGCTAGCTGTTAATGACATGCTGTGTGGTAAAAAGCTAATGGCTATCAGAGCAGTGCAATGGCATTCTGTGCAAAGAAATTATTAGAACTGGGGTGTGGCTCCGTGGCAGAGCACCTGCCCAGGATGCACAAGGCTTTTGGTTTGACTCTCAGAATCATAAATGCACTCCCCCAACAAACAAAAAGCTCAATCCTATTATACTGTTAGAATGCATACCAAAAAAAAAAAAAAAAAAAAAAAGAATGCATACAGGTGAAACTTTAGATGGGTTTTCATTTTTAGTACTACATAAGCCTCTTACTTTTGAATTTTATCTTGCCTATCTTTGAACTTTGTTCACATCTACATAATTATTGATGGACAGAGAGATATGATTCATATAAAAGTTTCTTACAGAACAACCTTCAAAAGAGCTTCTACAATGCCCACTAGTACTCCACATGATCTTTCCAGGGACATAGCCAGCCATGGCACTCACACCAATGTCCCAAGTCCCAGCCGAGCTCTACCTCTCCATTCTAGCCCCAGAGGCTGCACTGCTCAGTGGACCTGCAGCCACCAGTCCTCAGGTATCAAGGGCTAACAGTGGAGATACCAATTGGCACTGTACCCTCTAGAGCCATTCACCACCAATACCAGCAACAGCCACACAGCAGGTTCTTGTACACTGAATTATATCCGGTGACCCAGCCATCTTCAACCACCTTCTGCTGTGGGCGCTACTAATTGTCTATACGTGCGGTTTCCAGGCTTCATGGGGTCCAAGCCAGGCCTCCAGGACTGCCAAAGCCCAACTCTATGGCCCACATCTCTCCTGCTTCTTGGGACTCTCAATGCTGAAAAGGCTGTGCAGACAGTCTTGGGGTGCACATCTGCTAACAACCTGCACAGGCAGTTATCCAGGAGAAGACGGCACTTAAAACTGATATCCTGGGTCTGCAGGGACTCAATATAAATCCATGCAGATGGCAGCCTCAATAATTAAATTAAGGTCAGAGGTACATTTTTAAAAACCACTGAGAGACAAATAAAACAAAGCCTGATTTTTCCTGTAGGCATCCACACTCCTGATTAATTAACAAACAGGCTGAACTAGTTTGGACCTAACGGTAACCAGTATATAAAGACTGACTGGATTACTATTCTCTCATGGCTGAGACAAAATACCCAACTCTCAAAATTAAGGAAGGAAAAGATCTAATTTAGCTCAGTTCATGGAGGTCCGTACTCAGTTGGCTCCAAGACAGGGTGGTGTGGCTGAGGGGCAACCGTTCATGGTGGCTGCAGCAGATACCACAAGTGACAAGTGCAAAAGGGCAAAAAAACCACACCTCCTTCCCTTCCTTATGTCATATGCCAGAAGACCGGGCCCAGGGCAGGAGCAGCAATCACATTGCCAATCCCATTGCTAGACGATGAACCAAGTACAAACACTAAATCCAGCTGCCTTTGAGAGGCCCGCCCCTCGTGACATCACAAGGCCTTCACGGAACATCCAGATATAAACCATAACACTGACATATGATTTATTTTTCTTTATGAAATAACTCTGATTCAAAAGATTACTCCTATAGCGGTAATTCTCCGAATACTAAGACTTGGTATGTCTCTACCTTCTATTCTTCCCAACAGGGTACTAGATAAGGTATGATTGAAAAATACAGCCAGTGTTTAAATCTTTTAAAAAAATTCGTTACAGTAAAAAACACACTGCAATGAATCTCCCTCAAAATACTACTCTTTGATACTGTAGTCCTTGCTACTTCCTGAAGTAGCTCTGAAGTCCTCTTTCTTGGGTGTCTTTACTTGTGCTTTCATGGCTGCCTTGATGTCCTGAATTGATTCAAAACATTTACTTTTCACGGTCATTTTGACTCTGAGGAGAAGTGCGACGTCACATGGTGCCAGACGGGGAGAGTAAGGTAGATGAGGACACACTGCAACATTTTTACCAGCCTGCATTTCTGCTGGGTGGTACTGTGCAGCAACATTCACCTTAGTTTTGACTTCACCTCAAAAAGACACTTGTGAAAGGGAACTCTCGGAACTATTTCAGCAAGTGGCAAGACCAATGGGATAAGGGTGCTGAAAGTTTACTGAGGAAGAATGAACAGTGTCTTTTACTGTAATAAATTTTAATTTAGATATTCCTAATCCTACTGTGTATTTGCATGCTTAGCTTTCCTTTAACCTGAGGAACAGAAAGGGTAACAAATGAAGTGTCCTATCTGGAAGTATCGATGCTGTTTGAAAATTTCAAACTCTTTTAGCCATATCTATCACCAGTTAGTACTAGAAGGCTCCTCAGGAGTCACAATGGGCATTAGGAGTGGTTATGATGAACTGATTGTTGCTTATTGAACATGGACTACGGCGAACACTGCACATACACACCCACCTTATAGGGGTGGGAAGGGTCTGTAACCTCTTGAGGTATCCCAGCCCTAAGTGACAAGAGCTACACTGGCTCTTGGAGGTGTGTACAGTAGCTCTGACTGGGTCAGCAGAGTCCTGCTGCTGGAAAACTGTCCATCTCTGAGACAGGTACTGGTTGCAGCACTAATCAGGAGACAGCAAAGACCCTAGGTATCTTAGGGACAAGTGGTACAGCTACTTGTGTTCATGCTTGGCAGATGTGGTATGATTCAGTCTGGGAACTAGCAGATGGGTCCCTGCACCCTGACCTACCTGTTAACTGCCGGAATCCAGACACTCTTGCCTGACACTGAATCACTGGGAACACCCAACTGGTTTAAGTCAGTGCAAACAATCAGGAAGAAAGAACAGAACTTCAGTGAGAAGAAGCTACCCTGGGCACGATCGGAGGGCAATTCTCAGCACTGAGCCTGTCCTAGGTCGAGGCTTGGGGTCCCCAGGAGGCCCCGCATCACTCACCATGTTCTTCATATGGGTCGTTTGGGTCATCGGCCACCAGCTCTGCACTGCTAGGAGTCTCGTGGTCTTCTTTGGTCACAAATATTATCTGGTCTTTCCCTAGTGTTTGGAGCGGAGGGAGAAATGCATCACTTGAGAGCTATAGAGCCCACCTTAAGCCCAGAGTGGCCAAACCACCAACCATTGCTCCCCTGGGTGGCATCACTGGCTCTGGAGGATGGCCCAGCAGTCACATCCCCTGACGGCTTGAGTTGGAACAAAAACTCCACTGAGGCAGTATATCTTGCCTTTTGGGTGCACCCTCCAGGTAGGGGTTAATGCTCCAATTCACCAAAAGTGGCTGCGTCACAACCAATTTGCTGATAGTCCCCCAGTGTGACAGGTCTAATCCTCATCAAGAAAGCAATAGCAGCTGGGTGTGGTCATGCATGCCCATAATACCAGCACTTGGTAGGCTGAGGCAGGAGGACTGTTGTTAGTTTGAAGCCAGACTGGGCTACACAGTAAGTTCTAGGCCAGGCTGCACTAGAAAGAAAATAAGCATTCCTGCCTCCAAGAAAGAAATGAGGAGGTAGCCCCTTCTGCGGGTTCTCAGGGCACTCACTATCCATACCACCCCAGCTGTGGGTTCTCTCCTACACAATGAGACTAACCACCAGTCCAGCAATCACTGGCACACCAGATGACCTTGCAGAACAGTTTGGGTGCTTAGTACCTGCAATGTGCCATGGGGTAGGAGAAAGCCTCTAAGACAACTGATGCTTTTTATACCCCAGGGGTTTACCCACAGCGGTCTGAATACAGAGTCCCAGAAGGACCAAGGCCTGGGCACAAGAAAGCACATGGCAATGTGCGGAGGCCTGGCCGCCTGTTGGATGATGCTATCAGTCTACCCAGAATGGTGATGCCCAGGAAGCTGCTCTGAGGCTGACAGACACAGGTGGTCTGGGGATGACGCTGAAGATCCTTCAGAAGAAGGAAGGGTCATGGCAGTGAGGAACACCATAGCCATCCCACAGCCTGGTGCCGAGGAGCCTATCACGGAAGTGCTGATGTTCTCAACCTCTGTGAGCAGTATCCAGAAGCCAGAGTGCAGTGTCCTGTCCAGGACCAGAGCCTCAATCTCTGACTTGGCTGCCAGAGGGTCCTGTGGCCTCTATGGAAACAGGTGGGAGCCAAATGGACTGAATGAGCTCAGAAAACGACATCAGAACTGATCACACCGGGGTGGGGCATTCAGTACCTTGTTTCACCTAAACCTTACAATGTCTTGTAGGCATCATCTCACCCACAGACTGCAGCTGGAAATCAAAGTAAAAAAAAAAAGGTCCAGAGTGGTAACCAAAACTCAGGGGAATAGAGTGGCAGGCCAGGTCCCACCAAGTCATGTCCTTCACTGTCCTCCCCTGATGCCATGCAGCTGGGCACCATCTTCCTGAATGCTTTGGCCATCAGCTCACCCACTGTGTGGACACGATGTTTCCATCATGGCAGGAAGCACATCATCATTAGTGTCCCACTCACAAGGCAGGTCATCCCTCTCCCTGGCAGTGGAGTAGGCAAGTCAGTCTCTGGTCCCTTCACCCCATGCCTAAACAGCAGAGAGGACAGCAGTACCCCCTCTTCCAGAGCTAAGCCTAGACTCTGGGCAGGGACTTGCTTGGGCTCACCCAGGGCTGGAGCCTCCAGCTGGCCCACACCCAATACCTCTCTCCAGCACAGGAGCAAGGACAGCTGACTGGGTGGGTATCCAGCACCTCTTGCACACTGAAAACCAAGGGCATGACTGCTGAGTGAATGGTGAGGATCATCCTTGAATCCTATGGAAAAAGTACAAGGACAAATTCTACAGCTTTCCTGACTGTTCAGCAGACTCTGGAAGAGCTGAGATTTCAGGATCCTCAGAGGTTGGGGATGAAGACTTGAGCTATGTCCAAAGTGCCACAGCTGGACCTGAGTGAGTTCTGTCAGGTTATCTCCAAGAAACCAATAATCCTGTGTGGTCCAGGGAGGCATCTGGGCCAGCAATAGGGACATGTTGAAGAAAACACTGGACACAGACTACAAGGTGTCAGATGCTAAACAGAATGAACAGACACAGCCTGTAAAAACAAAGACCGGGCCTGGCCCAACCAAAGCTGAATGGAGCTCTCTGGCAGGTCCAGCTTGCTTGTGGGCTTCAAAGCAGGGTGGGGATACACAACCAGGTCAGGACGCACAGGCCTGGCACAACACGGAGAAGGCCTGGGTCACTGCCACCAGGCCAAGGACAGCAACCTTAGTGCATGTTCACTCTGGGCTGTAGGAAGATCAGTAGTGTATCCTCTACCATGTGCATGAGACATCCATGAGCTCATCTGGTCCTCCCAGCTACACACGAAGGTGTGACCTGCCCTCCTTTTCACAGTGCAAGAGGGAAACAGCTCAAAGTTGCATGGTGGGTTACGACAGGGCAGAAGCTAACTTTGGCCGGAAGAACCCAAGTGTGTTACCTCATACCAGGTGCCCCACATGCCTGTCCCACCAGACCTTTCTTTGTGGAACGTTTAAGAAGGCACAGTGGCTGTAGGTATGGGTCAGAGTAGAGGACCTGCCCAGTGCACACAAGGCCCTGGGTTCCACGCCAGCATCACAAAAACAGAAAAAAGGAAGGAAGCAGATGCAAAAATGATGACAGTCAGTGCTTATTTATGCTTTTCTAAACCTGTGAAAACCCTATTGTAAGAAGGCTAACTAGTACACTACTCAGCCAGACTCGTTCTCACAAAATAGCTCAAGCATTTTTCTAGAGAAATAAAATACAGAAATCCTGTTTTCATTTCCGAGATAAAACAAACAAAAACCCAGAGGTGGGATTCACGTCCTCAGAAGGATGTGGACAGTTACCTCACACCCGCTCTTCCCAGTGGCATTGGTGTGAAAGCCCAAGGCTGCAGCTCTAATCAGACAAAGCTCAGGTGGCCCACCCTGGCTCAGCCCTCCACCTTGCAGGTCAAACAGAGTAGGTGAATGAGTTTCTGCTTTTTAATGGCATGACTGACAAGGGTACAACAGAAACACCAACCACAGGCTGGAGAAGTGAGAAACATCTGGGAACAGACTGAGCTTTCCCTCACCTAGCGGAGACAGAAACCCCAGGGAAGCCACCCTCTGCCCCCGAACCCTGGCATGGGCGAGGAGCCAGAGCTGGACAGTTAGAACTGAGGCGCTTATTCCCAAACACCACTGTGGTTCCCTTCTTTGTTGAGTGGTCCGTGGCTCAGTCTAATTTAGGACTCTACCTGCCAAGTGTGCCCAAGATCTGTGCCCCGTACCTCTGGACATCCCTTACCCCCAGCACTGATGCCCAGTGTGGCTATGGTGAGGACCAGCAGCCAGGAGCAAAGCTGCTTTAGTTGGCCTGGCTGAGTTGGACTTGGGGTACTTCACTAGATTTCTCAAACTCTTAAAACACTAAAACTGTGCAGGGCTTTTAGGTCTAGAATGTAACTTCCTTGAAAGATGCAGCAGCCCAGTATTTAGGAAGGAAATTCTAAATGTAGGAAGGAGATTCCATAGAGCATCCACTTATTGCGGTCTTAGTCTGTACTAGAGACCTACCCACGGCTTGAGCAGAGATCAAAATTCTCTTCTGGTCCTTTGGAACCCTTAAACCCAGAGGGGACCATGAGAAGCAGTGGTCTGTGAAGAGCGCACAAGCAGCTTTCAGACATAGTGTAAGGAGAAGAACATCAGAAGTCATGATTAGCTTTCTTTTTTTTTTTTTTAATCCTTTTGAGACAAGATTCCGCTATTCAGTTCGGGCTGGCCTTGAACTCACTTTGTAGCCCAGGATGGCCTTGAACTTAATGCAATCCCCCTGCCTCAGCCTCCTGAGTGCTGAGATTACAAGCATGTGCCATCATGCCCAGCTTGGGTTAGCTTTTGTCACTGTAACAAAGTACCTGAGATAATGGTCAACAAACTGGTTGACTTAAGCTTAGGGTTTTGGGATTCCAGTCCAAGGTCAATTGGACATGCTGCTTTGGGTCACTGATGGGTGCGGGGTGGGGATGTCAGGAACTGACTAAAACCGCCCATAACATTGCTGACTTTCCAATGGTGCTACCCTAAAGGCCATACCTTTCACATAGTAGTGGTTTGGGGGCATGCTCAAGATGCAAACAACAGCAGAGGTTTAGCTTACCCTTCATTAGCTCCAGCTCTGTGTGGGACTTAGGGGTCATAGCTAAACACAACACAGGAACTCTATGGAGAAGCCTGGCAGGGAGTGAGATTTCCATCAAGAAGGAGATGCTAGGGAAGGGTTTCCCCTGGGGCAAGATCCCTGTCAGAGGTTTTATGAAGCAAAGGATGAATGACACCTCAGGAGCCCCATGGCTAAAGCTAGAAGGCAAGCGGTGTTTCTGGAAGGTAGTCTACAAATGGTCAGAAGATAGGAAGAGGTTCTAAGAAAGAGGCACCTGGAACAATCTCTAAAACAAAGGAAATCTCTGACCCTCTGCCAGTTCTCATGCCATCTCTTCCACCATGCCTGGAAGGCGAAGAAAGTGTCACCTTGATCACTATTCTATGCCTGCTGGCTGACTCATCACACACTCAATAAACATTTATTGATTGACTAGGGTAGGCTCTGCATTAGAAAGAAAAAACTGCCAAGAGTAGTGGCATGCATCTGTGATCCCAGCTATTCTGTGGTCCTAGTTACCTGGGAGGCTGAGGCAGTAGGATTACAAGTTCAAGGACAGCTAGTAAGATCATCTCAAAATAAGAAAATAAAGAAAAAGGGCTAGGGTGTTGCTCAGCATGCTCTGGGTTCAATTCCTGGTAATGCAGATAAGCAGAGAAAGAGAGAGGTGGAGGTATCTAAGGAAGGCCTAATCAACAGGTGCTTTTAATTCTCACCCCCAAACTAGGAACCAGCAAAGGTTGGGGCTCCAGGTCATGCTGTCAGTGTCACCAGTCCCTCCCGTCCCAGAGAATAAATGGATCCTGTGAGTCAAGAGAAGTGGTTTGACCAGCACAACCTCTATACCCTGAAGGCCCAGAATTTCCTATCTTAAAGAATAAACTCAGAAGAAACAGAAAACAGAATGTGAGAGAAAATGCTTCAAGTGTGAGGTGCAGGGCTCCCGATTGTGGCATTCATTCTTTGATATTAGAGTGTGTGGCCCTCCAGACACAGTGATCACAGTATTGCAGGCAGCTGAGCTAGTTAAAAATATTATAGGCAGTCAGGCAGTGCCAGGCCCTCAAAGAAGTCAGCACAGAAGACGAAATGTTTTGTGACACTGGAGGAGATACACACCTCTTGCTGTGGGCCAGATCTCAAAGACAGAAGGCAAAACAAATGCAACCACACCCTAAGTATGTTAGGGATTAGCTATGGTTCACCTGGAGAAGCCAGGAGTCACCACCCCAGCCCCCTAGAGGAAGAGTCACTGATCCATAAAGAATGCTCACTTGCTACATGACTTCTTTCCCCTTTTGTACCTAATTTAGTCAATTTTACCTGAACAATTACAACTTTTTGGTTGACCATAGCTTTGTCCCACCTCACTTCCATGTGCCTTGCCAGTTTCCAGTTTTTCCCACCTTAGACTCGCCTCACCTCATGATTTTACTCTATGAAAGTCCCTAGAAAACAAAGAATCTTTGGCAATTCACTTGGGACCCCTTCTGTCTCTCTCAGACAGACGCTTTCGTTCTCTCAATAAATATTTTTGCTCTTAACCTTCGTTGTTCCTAAAATTCATTCTTTGATTTTAGAGAACACGAATTCATACCGGACATTTAGCAGTTTGGGAGTTTCGTTCCCCAACATCAACAGAAACAGCAGTTGTGTCCAGAAGCCGGCCGTGGAGCTCCATATTTTAAACTGTGCTCAGATTGAATAAATGACCTTGGGTAGGTCGCCTGCCTCTCTGGGCTCGAATCCCTAAGGAGTGTTCTGGGCTCCCTACCAAACGTTTTCTGGGTGAGTTCTAGTTCTCTACAGTTTCTTTTCTTTTCCTTTTTTTTTTTTTGTTTGTTTGTTTGCCAATTTATGAGGCAAGGTCTCACCATGTAGTCCAACTGGCCTGGTACTCGCTGTGATCCTCCTGCCTCAGCCTCCCTGCTTTGCCAGGCTCAGTCCTCGCGGGTTTGGGTTCCCCGTGTCCACCAGTCCTGTTCTTGGCTGGGAAGGTGCTTCCTGGGTCCGCAGGCGAGAGGCCCGACCTCCAGTACCCTCGAGGGTCGGGCTGCGGAGGACTGGGAGCTGCGTGGCTGAGGTGCCTGGGTCACCATCTCCGCCTGCGGCCTCCGGACCGCGGCTAGACCGTTCCCCTGGCTTCCGAATGCCTCGGGGCCCACGCAGACGGCGCCGAGCCCTACCCGTAAAGGTCACTGCGAAGCACGTGGGTGCCACCATCCCCAGCTCGGGCACGTGGTGCGCGGCAGCAGCCCCTCCGGCAGACCGCGCGGCACACTGTGGAGAGGCTGGGCCCGCGACCGCCTCGACCTTGGGCACCCGCGCCGCTCTCTGTAGATCCCGGTCCCTGGCCCACTCACCTTCCTGCCGGCAGTAGGACATGGCGCCGGCCTTGCAACCCGCCCCCTCGCTCAACTTAGAGCTTCTCACTCCAACAGGCCGGCTCTCAACTGCGCGCACGTCCCTCAGGCCTGCCTGACGCGCACCTGCCGGAAACTACGCTTCCCAGCGGGCCGCGCGCCTGAGCCGGCTCCTAGCCACAGGGACTACATTTCCCAGGAACCCTACAGTGCGCAGGCGCACCAGCGAGGGATTGCTGCAACTGCAAATTTGTTGCGAAAGTGCCTGAGCCCCAACTACATTTCCCAGCAGGCTGTGCGGCGCTCAGGCGTACCCGAAGGGCGGTAGCTCTGTAACCAGTGCAGCGCGGTCCTGGTGTCTGAGCGAGATTCCACGGCTGCTTGGAGGCCAGCGGCCAGCAAGTTGCAAACTGCGCGGCCAGTCCACTTCCAGCGGAGCAGAGTCAAAGGCGGGAGTCGGTCCCATCATGGCTGCGAACGTGAGTGTCCTGGAGTATGCCGGTCCCGTCTTCACGGCGGGATCCCTGAGGGACGAAAGGGATCCGCCTTTCGACCATATTCCGGGCCCAGGGTCAGTCACAGCGGGGTGGCGGGCGAGCGGGTACTTGTAGCCCGACAGGACCCACGGGCTGGAGCCTGGTCGTAGAGGTGGGGAGGCAACCCCCAGTGGAGCTGTGTAGCCTGAACTCCCGGGATGTGCGCGCGCCGGAGGCAGGGAGCCTCCGCCCCTGGTATGCGCGTGGTTGAGGCCGCATCCTACTGCCGCCCTCCTGCGCGGATCTGGAGAGATCCCTAATGAGGGGTCCGCAGTACTGCCGGCCGCTTCTGCCCTGGCCTTCCTCAGAGAGTCAGAGCGGGGCGTGGTGGCGGATACCTGTAGTCTCAGTACTCTGGAGGCTGAACCAGGAGGGTCTCTGGGAGTTCCAGCCTTGCCAGGGCTACAGAGCAAGACCGACCTTGTCTAAAAAAAAAAAAAAAAAAAAAAGGAAGCAAAAAAACTTTCTGTCCAAGTCCAGTATTCATGGAGAAGACCAGCAGCACGTCTTCGCAGGGCCCTGGGTGTGGAAGAAGCTGGTGACTCACAAGTGCTACTGGAGCCAGCTTGGGAGCCACCAGCCCCAGCCACGCCCTCCTCTTGTTTGGTGCAGTGACCTGATGCTCTCTCCTGATCCCTACACCATCTTTCCAGGGCCCTATGTCCTCTCACTTCCTCTACCCCTGCACTTCTGGAGAGCCAGGGTCTGTGTCACCCACAGCCCCAGTGAGCTCTGCCCTTGAATGCTGCCTCTAGAAGGACTCGGAGGTGGTCCCCAAGAAGGCAGTCAGTAGTCCTGTGTGCCTGCAGCCTTGACCCCTGTATTCCACAGTGTCCCAACCATCTCAGCAGGGTAGGGAGGGTGCCAGCGAGGTCAAGTACTTATTCAATGGTGTCAAAGAGGGATCTTCCCAGTCTAGCACCTGTTATCCTTGGGTGTGCTGGAATCTGAGACCCCTCTCAGAGAAGCACAGCCTGGATATCTGTCCTCTGCTGCCAGACCTTTGTTAACTGGCTCTGTAGCTGGGTACACATCTATGAAGCCACCAGACTTGGTGAGGAAGAAAGACCTGGAGATAGTGGGGTAGAGCAGGGAGACAGCAGAACTCAGTATAACAGCACCTGTTCTCTGGTGAAGGTGTTGTTACCACTCCATCTCCTGGAAGCAAACAGGACCAGTGAGGTGGAGCAACTTACCCGTGGCTCACACAGCAAGTGACTGGCTGAGCTCCTCTTCTGGCCAGGTCTGTCCATTTCCAGGGCCTCAATGTTGCTTTCTGTTTCGCTCCTCATTGCTCATTCCTTGTGGGCCCCAAGTGGTAGGTGTGAGAGGGTGCGTGTTACTGAGATGGCTCTGTTATAAGTATTCATTCTCCATGATTCTCCAGGATCCTCTGAGTTTACTGGGGATTTGGTTCTGAATGTGAGGGAGATGTGCCGCATGTCACAGCTCACATGGTCCCTGTCTCTGGGGCATCCTCCCAGGTGTGTGAGCCTCTGTCCTGAGTATTGGCTGAGGCGACAGAAGGCAAGTCTACTGTCTCTGTCTTTGCCTGCTGTTCATGGCTTAGGAGAAGAGGATGTGTGGAGCTGAGAGTGGACCGGTAGCCTTGGCTCTGCTGGGACCAGAGCCTCAATTCTGCCCAGAGGCTGTGCTCCTGATGTGCTATCTGTGACCTGGGCCTCCCTGTGTCATGTCTGGGCATGTTCACCATTGTAATTAGGATAGTTGGATGCCTCCGTAGTGATCCCAGCTGGTGTGGAAAGTCATTGCATTGCTGTGTGCAGCGGACACCTGTTTTTCTGAATCCCAGGGTGGCAGGATTTAGGAACACTTAGAAAGACATGGCTGCTACTGTGCCCAGAGACTAACTGGAGCCTCCCCTCTGCCTGTTCCCATCAGTGCCAGGGAGGGCCTGGCTGCCTCACACCCTCTGCGGGCCACTTAGCATCGCATCCCTGTGACCACAGCCTGGCAGACCCTCACAGTGTCCACAGTGCCCCTTATTCAGTTGCCTGAGATTGGCCCCTGTGCTGACTACTTGGTTGGACTGTGAGGATGCAGAGGGCTTAGCAGGTGCACGTGTCGTGCCCAGGCTGTGGCTGCTCTGTGGTAGAACCTGCCTTGGTGACAGCTTTCCATCAGCAGTGACATTGCTAATTTGGCACACAGCTGCTCACCTGATTTGTGGTCAAGGCCCTCGGGACATTGTCTGAACCTAATTTGTGCCCTCATCTCCCTGGCCCAGGCTCCCAGAGACTACTCCCTGCTCCCTGGCTGGCCTGCTGGGGATCTGAGCCCCAGTGAGTCTATCTGAGACCCCTGCTGGAGGGACCCCAGTCTGAGCCTCTAGCATGACTCCTGGTGACCTTTCTGTACAGTAGTTTGGCAGCTTCTGAAAGTGTTGAGCACATATCTTCCAGCAACCCAGCAGTTTGTAGGCACATTTGTCCCTCAGTGTCTGCAGGGCTTGCGTTCTAGGCACCCTCAGGACACTCAGATCATCGTCCAAACCCATCAGAATGTGCGCTTCATATCCATGCATTTTCACTGTATGTATTAAAACTACTAAGGTAGTATAAATAAAACAGCAAAACTCAGCCTATTTTTGTTTACTTTTGATTTTTTGAGACAAGATCTTGCCAAGTAGTTCAGGCTGGCCTTGAACTTAACTATGTAGCCTAGCCTAGCCTCAAACTCAAGTGATTTTTCTGCCTCAGCCTCATGAGTGCTGGGATTACAGACATACACTGCCACACTTGGCTTTAACCTCTTTTTAAAAGCTAATTTTCATTCTATTTTAAAATATTTTTCTCTCAGTATTCCACCACAGGTACCAGGAGAGAACATGTCAAAATTACCTCGGACCCCCAGCCAGGCTTCTTGGAGCGGCTGAGTGAGACCTCGGGGGGCATGTTTGTGGGACTCGTGACCTTTCTGCTGTCTTTCTATTTGATTTTCACCAATGAGGTAAGCTGTCGGGTCCCCTTGTACAGAGTGAAGGTCCCCATAGCAACAGGGAGATATGAATCCTGTCTGGATTTGCTAGTAAAGGGCCTAGATTTTACAGAGTAGAAAGAACACTGAATTTAATCACAAATTTGTAATGTGATCCATCTCATGACTGACATGAGTAAGAGCAGGAATGGGTTAGTGTGCATACCTGAAAGCCTGCTTCAGGCATGGTTGGATATGGGTTCATGTCTGGGTAACCTAGAGATCCTAGAGAATGAGGAGCATCTTTCTAAACCAAGTCTACTTGGTTTAGAAAGCCTGCTTCAGGCATGGTTGGATCTGGGTTCATATCTGGGTAACCTAGAGATCCTAGAGAATGAGGAGCATCTTTCTAAACCAAGTTGTCAGAGTTGCAGAGAGCTCCAGTGTACTAGTTAGAGTCTCAGTCCCCTGAGTCAACTCTATGATCAAGGTTGGCAAGGCTTGGGGTTGGGAATGTGGTGGGGAGTGGCCCAAGGGGGGAAGGGTTAGGGTGGGCAGCAGTCCCATCTGAGTCGAGCAGGGGCCAGTACCGAGGCTGGTAGGGGCTGGGCAAGCAGTAATCTTGGGTTCCAGCTCTGAGTCCGCACTTGCTGGACCAAAGTTTCCCAGCAGTAAAGTGGGGTGACAGGTTGCACTGCTCCCCTAGGCCTGAGTTGTGAACCTGCCCACACACAGGGCCGTGCGCTGAAGACGGCAACCTCACTGGCCGAGGGGTTATCACTGGTGGTGACCCCAGACAGCATCCACAGCGTGGCTACTGAGAACGAGGGCAGGCTAGTGCACATCATTGGGGCGCTTCGGACGTCCAAGGTAGGCATGGCAGTGCTGGCAGCTGCTGGGGCTTGGATTGGGAGTAGCTACATGGCCTGTAGGGGGACTTGGACTCTCACATTGCTGTTGACCTGCTCCTAGGCCCCTCAGCCTGGTCCTTCTCTGAAGTCACTGTGTTAGGTGTTAGGAATGCAGGGCAGGAAGCCTTGCTTGGCCATCTTTCTGGAAGTAGGGTCTCTGGAAGTAGGGAATGGAGGGTCTCCATTCTTATCCTCTTCTTTTTATATCTGGTCCACTTTGGTTTTCCTGAGCCAGGGGTTTTGGGCCCATGGCAGTTTTGTCTTGACTTTTGTGTTCTGTTGGATTCTTTTCAAAGCTCTTGTCTGACCCAAACTATGGGGTGCATCTTCCGGCTGTGAAGCTTCGGAGGCATGTTGAGATGTACCAGTGGGTGGAGACCGAGGAGTCCAGGTAAGGCAGCCATTGGAAGTGGAAGTCAGCATGGGAAAGGACGAGCAATGTTGGGGTCATCTTGTCACTCTGGAATTCAGAGCACAGCATCTTCCTGTCAGAAGACGACCTGTTCTTTCAAAGTTCACAGCAGCAATCTTTAATTGGGAGGTGGCAAAAGTCCAATACAGAGTAACAAAATTGCTCAGAGAAAGGGGAATTGGTCCATTCCCTCCTCTATAGCTGCTCAAGTGTGAGGCATGGCTGGGTCAAAACCTCAGACAACCTCACCCAGACCAGAGTGCCTTCCGCTGCCATTGCCTGGAGCAGGCAAAGTAGCTTCCATATGACCTATTCAGGTAGGTCACCTGGAGTCTGAGGCTGGATGGATGTGGCAGGGAGCCAGGAAAAGGCAGCTTTGGGCTCCCCCGGGTTTTCCAGGCATACAGGGTACAGGACAACCCAAGCCCAGAGGCCTGAACTGCATGGATGTCACCTTGGGTTGAGAAAGGGCAGAGCGGTTCTGTTGGGGTGGGAGCATCTGGCCCCAGCTGCTGTGTTGTGTGGGGACTTAGGCACCTCTGCTCTGGGGTGGCTTCTGTCTGGAGCTACCTCTGCAAGCCAGGCTGACACAGTGGCTGCCTGTGCCCCACTGCAGGGAGTACACTGAGGATGGGCAGGTGAAGAAGGAAACACGGTACTCCTACAGTGAGTGCAGCCTGTGGGCACCTGCCCCACATGGGACGCTATGGGGTGGCTGTGGTGCCGGGTGGGATTCCCCAGGCTTTGCCCTGTCCTCCAGGCTGCCTACCCAGCCACACATGCCCCATCTCTGAGCTGTCCTCTCCTCACAGATACTGAGTGGCGATCAGACATCGTCAGCAGTAGGAACTTTGACCGGGAGATTGGCCACAAAAACCCCAGGTACGTGTGGGCCTTGCCAGCTGCTGGCCGGGCCCCAGCCCCATGTCCACATCTGAGTGTGTGGGACTGAGTTAGCTTTTCTTCCTGGGGGATGATGTATGGCATAGCTTTGAGACCAAGCCCTGTGCCAGACCCTGGGAACAGAGAGCAAGACCTGACCCTTGCCAACCCCAGACAAGGTCCCCTCAACGAAGCCACCAACTCAAGTCATGGACCCAGGGTTTTCATAATGTACCATGCAAGGGAAGCATTTTGCTGTCAGCCTGCTGGGAGGATGAACAAGGAGAGCTTCCTAGAGGCGAGAGACGCCTGGCCTGGGTCTTCTCAGGATGTTGGCAGAGGGCCAGTGGAGTCTGCCCATATATGGTGACAGCAATAGAATTGTACTGGGAGGGTAGTCAGGGTCAGCTGCACCTAGAACCAGAAGGGTCCATGGGGGCATCAAGTCTGGGAGAGATTCATCTGGGGGCTGGGGGTGTGGGACAGGCTGTCAGGTATGGGCAGGAGGGTCTGAAGCACTGGGAACAGGGATAGACTGAGGTACTCAGCCAGGGAGGGTGGACAGCAGTCTAGGGTGGAGACCCTGACCTACCCCATCTCCCTCCCACAGTGCCATGGCGGTGGAGTCCTTCACAGCCACTGCCCCCTTTGTCCAGATTGGCAGGTTTTTCCTCTCGGCAGGTAAGCTGGCCTGGTACTTGGCCCTGGAGGATGGTATGTGAGCCAGGGATTCATCCCTGAGGTCCTCCAGGGACCCCATCTATCCCTAGCCCTGTGTAGAGAAACCCCCAAGGACAGGCTGGCTCTGTCCACCACAGAGAGCCTGGGACCCCAGATAGCCAAAGGAGGGAGGAGGAGGTGCCCTTGGCCTCTGATGCTCGGAGGTGCTTGCCACCATGTCCCGCCTACTGGGATCCCCCAGTCCAGGAGAGCAGTGATGGCCATGATCTTAGGGGAAGGACAGGGGACCAGGGTCACACCCAGGCAGGCGGGCATGGGGCACAGGGATGCCCTGGAAGGGGGAGATTCCCATGGCCAAGCCTCTTGGATGGGTGGGAAGGTGTGTGGCTGGAGTCTGCCCATGTGGTGCTCTGTGGTTTTGAGCACTCTGCCTCCCTCAGGCCTCATAGACAAAATCGACAACTTCAAGTCACTCAGCCTGTCCAAACTGGAGGACCCTCAGGTGGACATCATCCGCCGTGGGGACTTTTTCTACCATAGTGAAAACCCCAAGTACCCGGAGGTATGGGAGCAGGCACCATGCCAGCCACACCTATGTGGCACACAGCTGGGTGACTGGGGGGCTATAGGAGGTTTCTGGGCGGCAGCAGGCAAGGTGGAGGCGTGGGAGCGTGAATGTGGGACTGTGGCCAGGCCAGTGTACCTACCTCATGCTACCATCCCTCTTTACCCAGGTGGGAGATCTGCGCGTCTGTTTTTCCTATGCAGGACTGAGCAGTGATGACCCCGACCTGGGCCCGGCCCATGTGGTAACCTGGCTTCCGTGGGCAGCACTAAGTCAGCTGGGGCTCCTGGTGTCCTAGGCTCAGACTTGGGGGTAGGGCTGACCACTGCAGGCTCCCTGTGAAGGTTGCAGCCCCCATATGCAGTTGTCCTGCACCCCTAGGCACTGCAGCCAGCCACAGATCCCAGGCTCAGTGCAGTTCTTGAGGGTCCTCCTAGTGAGTTCTGATGACATGCGGCCCCCTCCCAGCTCTGGTTTCTGAGCTGTGAGCACTTGGCCTTTGCTCCTCCCCTATCTGGGGCCTGGCTGCCCCATCTGCTGTGTCACACAGGTGGGGTATGCAGTGACCTGCCTATAGTGAGCTTCTCCATTCAGACCACATGTAGTCCTGTCCTGGCCCAGCTTCTGCCCTGTGTCACCCTGGAGTTGTGGATGATCTAGAACTGGGGTCTCCGGGGAAGATAAGTCTGAGGGCTCTTCACTGGTTCATTGGGTTGCAAGGACCATGGGTAGAGATGTTACCCCTTGAATGCCCCTCAGCTCTGACACACCTTCCCTGGCCAGGTCACAGTGATTGCCCGGCAGCGGGGTGACCAGCTGGTTCCTTACTCCACCAGGTCAGGAGAGACCTTGCTTCTCCTGCACCATGGTGACTTCTCTGCAGAGGTGAGTTGTGCTGCCTCCCTTCTTAAGCCCCGGCCAGGAGAGTGCTGCAAAGTGGGAGAAGGAAGGGGAGGGAGGGAGTGCAGGATAGCATGTGGGGAGCTCCCCCATGCAAGGTGTGCAGTCACTGGGGGAGAACACAGTGGTCAATGCTGTGGAGGTCACAAGGCCGGAGGCGCTGTTACCATGCACTTCCCCTGTGGTCAGGCTGAGGATTCCAGGGCCTGTCCAGTGAGGGTCCCACATGTGGGTACCTGGAGAAGTTGGAGCTCAACCAGGAGTGCCCACCAAGTGTGTTGTCCTCTAAGGCATCTGGAGAGAAGCGGTGGGGCTTGTGTTGGAACATGCAGAGTGAGTCCCTAAGCTACAAGTCCCTTTCCCACCACACTACACCAATGCTAAGGTGGGCAACCCAGTGCTAGGCAAGATGTCATGCTCTGTCCTTGCTGTTGGTGGGCATGGTATCACTGCAGGCCTTCATAGCTCTGCAGGATTCCCATCCAGAAGGTGGCAGGGGTTAGGCACCAGCACAGGGGTCCGCTGTGACCTTTCCCTCATGTGACTGCCACCTGTCATCATTCCTGTTGGCCTCTCAGCCTGCAACACTGCTGCTCCTTGTACCTGACCAGGATGCACTGTGCCCGGTCACTAAGCTCAGCTGCCCAGGGACTTCCTGAATGGGAGGAGGCCCGGTCAGGTCTGGTCTGTCTCCTGCTGAGTTCCTGGCTTTCTGCCTCCTGAGTGGAGCCCCAGGTCTCACTAGGTCCCAAGAGGGGTGCGGGGCATATGGCTGAGGGAAGATGGCGGCTGTGGGACAGGCAGGTGTCCTTAGCCCTGGACCACCTCATCCCCCCACACACAGGAGATCTGGGTGCCCTAACTCTAGCACAAGACAGAGCAGGAGGAGTTGTGCTTGTGGTGGGTGAGACTGCACATTCCTTGTTCTCAGCCTTGATTGTCCCCTGCTAAATGGGAATGTGCTGCCACCCCACTGAGTTATTCTGAGGATTAAATGTTTAAAAGAGCATATAAAATGTGTAGGGCAGTGAAAGATAACTATTAAGCACTGCCGTACATTTTTATTGTAGTGGGTGTAGATCTTGGCAGGAGAGGATACTGGTTAGACTAGGGCAGTGGTGGCAAACCCATGGCATGCATGCCTCAGCAGGCTGTATCACTAAAAGCTCTAGAAGGCTTGGCATCACTGGGCTAGGGTATCAGAGAAGCTCTGAGGAAACTGTTCCAGCTGAGATGAAGGAATGAGCTGCAGCTGGCAGGGTTGTGCACTGGTGCAGAGGCCCAGCAGTGGCATCACCTTTGGCCTTCTTAAGACACACAGCCCAAGGGGCCAGGGTCAGGCAGCAAGTCAGAGAGTGGTGCGACCAGCCAGAAGCCCCTGTTGTTGTCTCTGAGGGACAGTGATGGCATAGATTGTCCCAAAGGGATTAGGTATTTGCTGAACTGGAGAAGCAGGGCAGGCAGAGCTCTGCTGTGAGCAGGACATGCAGGATACCAAATGGGTTGTTTCAGAGGCAGTGGAGGTGCCAGGGTGCAGGTGGTGTATGTGGGGTTCAGACAGGAGCAGTCACAGCACTTGAGTACTGAAGGGCCAGGAGAGCGTAGGACAGCCGAGGAGATGGAGAAGGAATGGCCAGGAAGCATGACGAGATCACCAGCCTGCAAAGACTCCACTGTGTGCATGGAGATGACATGGTGCTGGTGAGGAGGGTTCCTCCTGGGGGCCATGAACCCAGGCTGCACTGAGACTGGCACCTTCACCAGACAGTTCCCGTGCTGCGCTGTGCAGCAGCTGGCCGACAGAGGGAGTTGGATGGGGCAGGGGTTGCTCCTGTCTGGCCTGTTCAGAAGTGGCCATGGCTTCAATTGGCACAGCCCCTGCGCTGCCCACCAGGCAACTGATGTTTGTTTCCCTACCCTGCAGGAGGTGTTTCACAGAGAACACAGGAGCAACTACATGAAGACTTGGGGCCTGCGAGCGGCCGGCTGGATGGCCATGTTCATGGGCCTCAACCTCATGACGCGGATCCTTTACACCCTGGGTAGGTGTGGAGGTGGAGCTCGGGGGAACCCCTCACACTGTTTGTGGGACTGCCACCTATCCTGTGAGCTGTCCTGGCCCGAGGACCACTCCCTAGTGCAGAAACTGGGCTTCTGACCCTCTGATAAGTGGGGGAGGCCAGCGTGGCAGAGAAGGGCCCCCTCCATCCGTCTACTTACTCCCTCCTTCTGCAGTTGAGCAGCCATGGGGAGGAGGCTGCACCTGTAGGGTGAGCTAGACTTGGCGGGAGATTTGTCCTGTTGGGCTTTGGATGCTGGGCCTTCCTCAGGCTTTGGTCTCACTGAAGTTCCAGGCTTCCTCTGCACTATTACAGTGTGTCCAGACAGACTGCAGAGAGGTCTTGGCCATGGGAGTGGGGAATGCCGGTTCCTCTGGAGCCTTAGTCCTAGTAGGTGTCATACGCTCTGGCCATCTATGCCCTAGTTCTTCCCTGTGTGGGACTGGCCTGCATGGCAGAGGAAATTGCAGCAGGAGGCGCACACACCCTGTTCCATCCATAATAAGAATCACATTGTTGCAGCTGGTGCCTGCACAGTGAGCAGGACAGATGAGGCTCGTCTATCTGTTGCTGTACACATGCAGATAGTGTTTAGGTCTCCCTGGGGCGGGCAGGAGTCAGCTTAGGGCGCTCAGCCACACCATGCAGGGCCAGGACCCCTCCTTCTCTCTGGGCTCTGGAGCCTGCTCAAAGCTGTCCACTTTCCATGGCAGTGCCCCTCTCCTCCCCTTACTGGGCAGCCAGGAAGCAGGAGCCATCTGCTAGGCATGAAGCGTGGTAGCCTGAGAGCCTTATCCCTTCCTTTCCCTGCAGTGGACTGGTTTCCCGTCTTCCGAGACCTGGTCAACATCGGCCTGAAAGCTTTTGCCTTCTGCATGGCCACTTCGCTGACTCTACTGACAGTGGCCGCTGGCTGGCTCTTCTACCGGCCTTGGTGGGCATTCCTCATTGGCTGCCTGTCCTTGGTGCCTGTCCTCATTGTCCGGACACGGGTGCCTGCCAAAAAGCTGGAGTGAAGGAAGCCCTGGCATCTGCTTGACCCCTATGGAGCCTCGGGATCCAGGCCACCCCATGCTGTGGCCCAGCTCCATCTCTGAACCTGAGGGGCAGTCTTGGATTCTTGGACTCTGCACCCACTGCTCTTTAGCATGCCTGTCAGGCTTGGTGTCCACAGGTTCACCCCTCTTTCTTTCTTGCTGTAGGCAGCTTTGGTGGACATGGCAGCTCGAGGGTGGTAACCCAATAAGCAGTCGTCTTGGTTCCCCTCCCTTGTCCTGGGACTGTGTGGGTGGGGCAATGACACTCCAGAGACCTGCTGGGGGGTGGGTCACCCTGGTCACTGTACTTCTCAAGTGTGAAGACCGCTCGACCTGTCATATCTACGACCCCAGAGAACAGCTTTTGCCAGCACCAGACATACCAAGCACTCACTGGCCTGGGGTGGCAGGTGTGCCCAGAGCAGGTCTGTGGACAGAATCCTATCTAGCACTTAACAGTCACTTTTTTTTTTTTTTTTGGACCAGGGATCAAACTCATGACCTTGTGCATGTCAGGCAGGTGTTTATGCCACTGAGCTAAATCCCTGGCCCTTAACAGTCACTCTGATGTTACAAGGAGCAGAATGGCACATCTACCGGCTGTATATCCCTGCAGTCTGGCCAGGCAGGGCCCTTTCAGCTGGTGAGACCTCCAAAGCCTTTTTTTTCTTTGGTATTTTGCTTCTACCCCAGGATCAATCTCCTGAGCAATGGACCCCTGACTATTGCAGATGTCAGCCTTTAGTCGATCCTTTGAGGTTAATTCAGAGCACAGAAAGCTGATATGAAAGCATGCTATGAAGCTTGGAGCTTTTGGAACAAGTGCCAGCCAAGGGATTTGCTTTCTTCGCTCACCTGATGATGGTTTGAGCTTGCAGTCAGCCATCCTAGCAAGGGGCTGGAAGCTCTGTACTAAGTGTGCTCTCCCATGCTGACCCAGTTAGCCACATCTGCGAGCAAGATGAGGGCTTGTGCAGAAGCCACCTGCCTTTCATCCTGGGAGTGCCGCTCCTCGAGCAGCTGCTTCTGCATGGTTCTTTTGTGTGCTTAGTGTCCATCGGTTGACTTGTCCTACATAAAACTCACCCATACTCAATTCCGTTCCTGAGCTTTCCAGTTCCTCTTCCACCCCTTAAAGCAGGTTATAACCTTGATGTCTTAATGTATGTTTATGTTTTTGCCAGCAAGTTGTTTTGTGCTTGCTGGGAGTGGTTTGTTTGGCAACCAAGTGCTTGGTGGTTTTCCTGGAAGAACTTCTGAGCCTGGTAATCTGTAGTACTCTTCCTCTGTTTGGTTGTCTGCGCTATGCACAGGAATTCTTCACATTACAACCAGCACCCGGAGGGACTTCTCTGGGCTTGGGACTGAATTTACTATCCACGACTGTTTACTGAATCACTAAACTCTCATCAGATGCTTTTGGAAAACAGAGACAGTACAATTAGATGATGGCCAAATCTGAAAAACATTTTTTTCTTATATGGATTTTAAACTGCCAATTTCAAAAGTTCAGCCAAACAGTATTGAGTAATTTGAAGGCTTTGGGAAAACATCACAAAATATGTGTTACCTTTGTACTTTTGTAAAACTTCAAAATAAATTTCTCAGTATCTTTTGATGCAGGAGTTTATCAGTATGCTGGCTGGTGGGACTATCAGCTTTATTATGTAACTCACTTCTAAGTTGCTTTGCATGATTAAGACAGGTGTCTTAGTCTTTGTAAAGGATACCTGAGCACTCTGGGCAGTGGGGAGCTTGCTAGTTGTGGCTCTGTTTACAGCTCATGACTCACATCCTAGGCACCATTAGAATGCGCTAGGAGAGGCAGAGGGCCTGCCTCCCATCTGGCACAAGTCCCACCCTGGCCAGATTGGCTCATGGTGTCTGCTGTATCAGAGATCTGAGCCTCAATTCTTTATCTGTAAATTGAGGACAGTGCCTTTCTACCTCACAAGGTTGTGAAGACTTTAGATTAAGCCCATGAAATGTCTAACCTGTGGCATTTCATTTCTCCTTCTGCTTTTGCTATTAACGGTCCACTCTGATGCTGGCAGTGAAATCACTTGCTTTAGCTACAAGCAGGAGGTGACTTTCCAAAACCTACTCCTAAGTCTCAAGACAGCTGCCTCATTTCATTTCCACAGTACCTCCTAGAAGCTGATCCTGCCTTCAGCTAAGGCAATAGCCTCATCTCAAAAGTACCCACCTCTAGGAGGCATGGGCTTAAGCACAGAAGTGTAATGTGGTTTCCACAGCAACCCAGCCTGTTTCTCCACCACACAGCCAGCAGTGCTCTGGCTGCTGAGTCACTTCCAGGGTTTTATTTGTGTCCCTTGGATAAAAGTGACTCAACATTGTAGTTAAGGACTCTTTTCAAACATTAACATCTCGCCTAAGAAAAAAAAAACTTACAGGTGTATAATGAGTTCCCAGCCCATGTGAAAACATAACTTCATCTTTCCTACTAACATGCTTTTGTTGGCCTTCTTAGCTGAGGTAAAATCTGAAAAAAATGTAGAGGCAAGTCTTTAGATAAATGCTTTATTTTTTTCTCAAAATGTTATAAAATTATTTCTCCTGAACACAGAGCACATAGAGCTTTGTAAATGTATCTGGTAATAAGTAAAATCTACTTCAACACTGATCCACATTTACTAACATTTCTTTAATGCTCAATTAGTTTTTCTTGCCTGTGTTACTCTTTGTTCTAGTCTTCTGCTGTGACTTTGGCAAATACCTGCAATGCCATGATCTGAGGGGGGCTGTACTTTCTCACTTTTCATCTTCTACAAAGAGGCAGTGCTCAGCAATAGGGACCTGACTCAGGGATTAAGTGGTCTGCATAGAAAGGATCCTAAAGCCCAGAAAGGCCAGGGTACAGGATCTGGTCAGTGGAGATGGATAGGTTACCTCCACCCACAAGTTTCCCAGTGCTTTCTATTAAAGAAAACAAATTGATCCCATCTCCAAAGATGGAAAGAACGGGTTCTAGAGCAGCACCCCCAGCTTGGGGCTTTGGTGAGTAGCCCTGGGCAGGACCCACCTACAGCAGGACCTCAGTCTGGCCTGAACTGATCCACCTTCTGGAAGCAGGAACACAGGTCACAACTTCTCAAATGGGAACAGGTGGCCAGCAGCCTCTTTCTTTGCCCTTCGGGTCCTCTTGGGGCACTTGAGCTTCTGTTCTTCCTCAGCTTCTCGGTTCTGAGGCCAGGAGGCAGCAAGGACCCTGGCTGCCTCTGCTTGTGAACTGGTCCCCTCCTCATCATCAGACAGCCCACCTCCTGCACCTGTGTGTGAAGCTGCTGCATCACTCTGGAGGGGACAGGTGAGTGAAGAGCATAGTCACAGGTAGCTCCCAGGAAGCACCTTCCAGAAGCTACAAGGTTCTCAGCCACTGAAGCTGCTGCTTCACCTGTGCCCTCAGGTGTGGGCAAAGTGGTTATGTCTGGATCTGTCAGGACACACAGTGCTAAAGGACCAGAGGCACCCCTGAAGGCAGGGACAGCTGTGTAGGGTCACAACATGTGACAGCCAGGAGCCCATGAGAGAAAACCAGACCAAGGGGCTTGCAGTGAAGAACAGGATAGAAGCATTTCAAAAAGGTAAACAGTGGGTTGAGGTGGGGCCTCAATAGTACAGGGCACATGGCCCTGAAGCAAGGCCAGCAGATTGCTGTAGCTGCTGGTTTCAAACAGGAGCCTAAAGAGAATTCTTTCTGTGGTCTGTTGGCCATTTCAGAACTTTGTAAATGGAATGGTCAATTCGTCAGAAAGGAATAGCAGGTGGGTATAGCGGACTTCGGGGGGCCTGCAGGGGAGAGACCCTGGTGCCTTGGGACCTGCACCGTGCGGTTGACTCGGGTTGCCGGGAGAACAAGGAGCTCCTCCCGTCTCTGGGGAACGGCTGAGAGTGTGGCAGACTTTCGGCAGCCCGAAAGAGAGAAACCCTGGCGTGTCGGGACCTGCACGGTGGTTGACTCAGGGTGCCAGGAGAACAAGGAGCTCCTCCCCTCTCTGGGGGCAGCTGTGATGCTGAGAATCAGACATCTCACATCGTCCTGTCCCCCGCCCTGTGTCCCCCCTCCCCCCTGCTTAGCAAGTGGGAGCCAGTGAAC
>PVJX010020266.1:0-33615 GCA_004027295.1 Dolichotis patagonum | reverse complement strand
TTGTTTTTGTAAAATGATCTCATTTTTATGCATTCAATGATGAATTACAGTGATAATTTCAGTGTTTATAATTTAAACCTAATTAGCAATTCTTTAATATTTTATAATAACCAGAAAAATACCTAAGGTTCATTAAAATGATCTATTATAGGTCCAGCAGTTCAGGTATTTAAGAAACACTGGTTTGAAATCAAGAAAGTGTGACTTGATATTTTTAGAACATTCATTTAAAGAAGAACATTCACTTAAAAGGTAAAGTTTTGTTTTGAAAAGTGTGTGCTATAGCCAGGCTTTATAGTGCACATCTGTAATCTGTGATCCCAGAACTCTGAAAAGCAGAGAATCTCAAGTTCAAGCCAAGCCTGGGTAACTAAGATCCTATTTAAAAAGTGAAAATGGCCTTGAGATGTTTCCCAGTGCAAAGCTCTTGAATTGAAGCCTCCATAACACACACACACACACACACACACACACACACACACAGATAAATATTCAGCTTACATTATTACATCAAGTTTATAAATGTAAAAAATACTAGTGTTTATGATATAATTATGTTAGGGTCACCTAAAGTTTTATAATTTGAATCACTTTGAATAGGGCCACTACATTATACACAGATTCATACTTATTTCATTTAATAAAAGAGAACTTTTGAAAGTATAGCTTAATGACTTTACAATGTATACCTTTTTTTCTTTTTTTGGTACTAGGAATTGAACTTGGGACCTTGTACTTATGAGGCAGGTACTTATGCTATTGGGCTTATACCCCAGCCTTTCCAGTGTATACTTTTGGTCCCATTTTCTCTTCAGTACTACACGCATTTGTATTTATTTACTTGCTGAGAAATGTAGGTGTCTATAGGAAATCTTTAATTTAATGTGCCAGCAAGAAATTTCTGAATTCTTCTGTATGCCTTCCTCTTTCAGCAATTCTACCAATCTTGTTAAAGAAAACTCTAAAGTTGCACAGAACAAAGACTTGAGTTATCCCTGACGCTGCTTCTTGAGGCTTATATTGAATTTACAAGCAGATGCTGTGGAATCCTCCTCAAAGTATATCTTAAAATTTTTACATTTGTATCAATCCATCATCTTCAAGAATTGGCAAGCATTTGTTAGCATATCTCTATTTTTCTAATCTTTCATCTACTCTTTAGATCATTTAGTCAAATTACTGTTCTGTGAAAATGATCCAATAATTTCCAATCTCTCTGTGGTGATGTATGTTACCCTTAAGGTTTTCTCTGCAAGGCTACGTTAAGATTTCATTCCTTTCTGTCTTCCTAACTTGATCCGGACTAGTCTCCTCCTCAAATTCCTTGACTATAACTGCCCATATCTCTTAGTATGACTCAAATTCATGTATTATCTACTCAAACTCTTGTAACTTTCTCTAACTTCTAAGAAAATTCTTCACTGAGATATGTAAATGTTTCTGATCCTTTTTTTAAAAAAATATATTCAAAACTTGTACTCCAGAGGTCTGTTTTTATTATTTGATTAGCTTATGTAGTAAGACACACCTTGGCATTAACTTTACTTTATTTTTATTACTTTAGCCATTAATCCCCATTTATTTTTGCTCAATTTGTCTTTTTCTAGAATGTAAGTACATAAGGTCATGATATTATTGGCTGTGATATTCCCAGCACATATGATTCAGATACTCAATGAAGATAAATTAATTAATGGCAAAAAGTAGAACTCTGTGATTTTTAAATCTATCTTATTTTCACCTGTTCCTTAATTACTTTAAAAAAAACCTCACTGTACAGAGTAGCAATTTATAAAAGCCTAAGAATTTTTACTCTTTCAGTTTCTTATATTGTGAAAGGGGAAGAAATTGCTCAAAAGGAAAGAACAACTGGGATGAGGAAAGGGGGAAAAGAAAGAAGAGAAAAAAAATATATATATATACACAAGATAGCTAAGAAAATTGTACTACTCATTCTATTAGTTCACTGAAAGCAACAATTACTGCTTACATTGTTTGATCGATTTTGCATGCCTACATCTGGTAATATGAGCAATTATTTTGAAGACAATGAAATGCAAAATAATAACCACTGCTCATTTCTTATCACCCTGTTTTGAAATTCTGTATCATTTTATGTTTTAAATTCTTTTTAAAATAAAAATAAAAGAATTTTTCTGTATTAAACAAGCGATTAGAGAATATATTATGTATAGTCTGTAAACATTTACCTTGGTTATCAATTTTGAATACATGCTTAGTTTTCTACAGAATATAACCACAGTAGTAATATCTGCCTACTTTTTCAGTGCAATAGCAAAGATGTAGTTATGCATAAGCAATGTGAAGCCAAACCTTTCTGCAGCCAATACCAGAGATGGTACAACTCTCCCACACTTACATATGCGCAATAGAATCAGGAGAGGCATTCTCAAGGCAAAAGAAGAAAAAATCACAGATATATAGTGTTCTCATGCTCAAGATTAAAGACAATTAGAAAAAGTTAGAAGTGGATGATAAAAGTATACAATTATGAAACTGGTGGTAAATTATTCATCATATTATTTATATGATTATAACACAAAGTTATAATCTCATTTTCATTTCCCTTTTCATTTTTATTTTAGTATTGTAGATTGCATTATTGATCTCAAAACTTTCCACAACTTGCACTTATATCCATTACATAGCTTCACTAACTGACAGAGCATAGATGCCCTTCTTTTCTTGTTGGTCTCAGCTGTGTGATTTTATCTGACCTATAGAATGAAGAAGATGTAAAACCATTCCAATTCAGAGCATAGAGTCAAAAGGGATGGGTAGTGTCCAATTATCATTGCTTCCTCAGTCATTACAATGACCCTAGTGATAGCAGCAGGTATGTGGAAAAGAATTTTAAATAGACAAAGAATTGGAATGACCAGAAGAGACTCAGCCACAAAATCCTGCATAAACCACTCATGCCGGCCCAAACTGCTGATATTTTAAGAGCAATAAAGAATCATTTTTTAGCTACTGAGTCAGAAGGTTTTTGCTATGTAAATATGTAAATAGCAAGCATATATAATCTTCTTTCTAAAATATTTCTTTAAAAATATGATGAATTTTTTCAAATTAAGTAAAGAAATTTATATGAGTGCAAAAGTATGAAATTACCTCCAATCCTTTTAGGTTTAAATGTTAAGCATGAAAAAAATGACATTTCTAAAACAAAATGAATAGGTGGAATATCTAATGAATTAATTTGTGAGAAATTATTTTCATAGCTATGTGAAAAGTATGTGATCTAGAGTGCTCTCATGATAAAGTAATCTGAACAAAACAAAATAGCAAGAAGCAAACTTGTCATGTTCCTCAGTATCAGCGTTTTATTGTTCCACAAAGTATCTTGTACCCATATAAAACTGTAGTCTCCCTAAAACAAATAAATCCCAGAAAAATAAAAGCTATAATTCAAAAACGGAAAGAAAACAAGGACATAATTTGTCAAACTGTAAAGAAGAAATTGTCTAGAGGCCTCTGAGAACAAGGATAGCAAACAGTGCAGGCCTGGGAGCCTACCAGGATCTGCCTGATACCACCCTCAAGGCCCCTAAGGAAGATACAGAACAAACAGCTAGACTTTGAAGCTTTTATTACAGATTGTCAGAAAATACTGGTTGAAAGACCTTTTTCAGTATCATACCAGAAACATTTATTTAAAGTTCTAAACTTATCAAGACTCTAACACATAAATCAAAATGACTGTAATTTGGTAATTTGCTTAAGTTCTTATTGCTAGATATAGATAGATAATCTCATCTCTCTGTGACATATATATATTCATATTTTATATATATATTCATATTATATATATATTCATATTATATATATATATATAATATGAAGAAAATAGGAGATTAATCCATTTTCCTCTTTTGGGTATGTTCCCTAAAGAATCAATATACACATAACTGACCCTGAGCTATATCTTTAATCTGACAAGAGAACGTTGAATCACTACATTTAACAAATAGCCAACTCATAATTAGATGACATATTTCAACTTATTGAATTAAGAAGGTCAGTAACATGGATGTTTACATATTAGCATACGCTCCAAATTCTCTCTGTTGGTTCTTACAATAATCTGTACTCTGTAGTACCCACATTCACAAAGGTTCTAGTAACAGGTAACTTACTGAGAATTCACACTGAGTCAGGAACACCAAGACAAGTTGGAATCGCTATTAAATTTAGCTGATGTCATGTCACAGTTTATCTTTGCCATAATATTTTCTCCATAAATAAATTTTATACTGGCCTCCAAGGGCACACAGTTTCTGACACCTCACACTGAACCCAGACATTGACAATCCATTCTGCTTTTTGTATGCTTTTCATCCTTTCTTCTTTTTTCTCTGACTTTCTCTTTCTTTTTTCTTGAGTGCAGAATCAACCCTAAATTACTCAGATCTCTGTCACTGTCATGAGTTGAAGTTCCCTGCATAAATGCCATCTGCTGTGTGGGTTCTACTTCTACAAATAATTGAGCTGACTAAAAAACACAGTACCCATGAATGCACATCTATCACACAAAGTATGAGAAACCAGGAGAGACTGACGTTTTCTGTATTTCATCAGAAAAACAGTAGTATAAGAGGGAGATTCCTCGTAACAGCTGCCCTTAAATGCAACATGGAACTTAGATCCTCCAGAACACAATTATTAAAAATATGTTCTGTATGTAGGTAAATCCAAATACAACTTTGTATCACCAAAAAATTATGATTATTTTAAAACTGTTCTTAACTATTTTCACTCTTATGGCTTTTTAAAATAAATTGAAAATATTATTTTCTTTCCCTCGTTTGTCTTCCAGATTGTGATACCTACACACTTTAGCAAAAAATATTGTATTAATTGAAACACAAAGTTAAATGCTTTCTTCTGTTCTACACTACATATATACATCTTCCAACAAAACATACTTTCTTTCCTTTTTTTTTTTTTGAAGTATTTTCAATAAGGCTTTAAAAATGTAAAAACAAATGATACTGGGAAGAGTATAAATAAGGGAGAATAAATGATATGATCTCCATATTCTATTGTTTTTCTTTAAAATGAATTTCACTCAGTAAAGAAAATTATTGGATGGGTGTGATGACTCACACCTAGAATCCTAGCAGGAAGGCTAGGGCAGGAAGATCACTGTGCCATCAAGGCCTGACTGGGCTTCCTAGTGAGTTCAGAGACAATCTGAACTACAGAAGTGGACCTGTCCTAAAAGGGAAAGCAATAAATTGTGAAACCTTATGCTTTGATATCACAACTCAACTAAAGCAAATGCAAAACAATAATATGATACAATATATTTTTTAAAAATCAACAATTTTGTTTAGGTTTAGAGTACATATCCTGTAATGTTACTTTCAATATTTTATCAATAGTCAATGAAACCTTTAATAGATTAATTATAAGACAGGCAATATATATTTGATAAAAAGGCAAAAATCATCACTTTACATTAACCTTACATTTATAAAAAGTAAAAGTTCAACTGAGAGACATGAAGAGATTGTCTCCCTTTCATACAGCAGATACCCAATGCCCCTTGAATCATCCTGAGGACCCCACCTTTGATTGAGAATAGAATGCTGGAACAGTGTCTGTGTCTTCTGGCACAAAGCTCTGACTTGTCTTTCTAGAAGTAATTTTGGTTCTAGTGGACTTTTCCCACTAAGCAATAATTTTCCAGATAATCTTTCTCATAACTATCTTCTTTAACAGCATAGGGTGATTTTCTGAATATTCATTCTTAAATGCTTTCTTCATCATAAGATTTCTTTAATCACAAAACCTACATTCTCACTACTTCCTTCACAATCTAACATGGGAAATACTACAAAATTTTTCTCACTGATTTACCTCAGCCTACTTTCTATTCCACGACTTCTTTAGTCAATGAAGTATTTCTGAGAGTTAAGGATTATTTTGTAGTTTTTTTCCTATTATAAGCAATCCTTTGATTAATCTTTAATGCTTTCTTTTAAATTTTTCTAGGAGTGGGATATTATAAATGTGGTTGCATTGATTTTTCATTTTAAAAAGTCTTGATTGGGGGCTTCTATTTTCATGTGTATTATCTTCTGATCAATAATTTCAAAAAGTTCATTCCTTTTAATATCAAATGATTCATGGGTTGACCACATGAATTACGCACAGTATTGCAATAGTATACATGCCCTGACATCTCTAATTGCAGAGGACATTTCCTATCCAAGTCCTAGTAGAATACTTTATTGTACCTTAAATAATGCAGAGCATAAGAAAGATTTGAGCTGCCAAGCAAAAGTGGGGGCAGAACAGAAGCAGATTTACATACTACTGAGCAGAATCCTAAAAGTATGGCTAGATGAGGAAATGTAATCCTGAGAAATCTGCAAATCTGAGGTTAAAGAAAAAGGCCTACTCAAAGTTGAAGATGCAGAAAGAACATTGAAACTCACATTAAAGATTGTATAATATTTTAAGTTGCTAAAGCCCTAATTTTCATTGCATATAAAAACAGTACATGTGATTTCTCCCTCTTTATGTGCACTTTGTGATACGGAGGTCATACTTTGTATTTTTTTATGTCATGTATCTATTAACAAATTACTAAAGCTGCTTTAATATTTGTTCTCGATATTTCTTAGAGTTAAAATGATTTATGAAGCACTATATACAAAAACATGTACTGCTTTATATGCTATCACTAATAAACTCATCATGGTGTTGAGTATTCTGAATTTTTGTATTCATTTTACCAATTTTTTATGCTTTTAGCTGTATCAATTATAGTATTCTTGATAGCAGTTTTGCTTCATTTTTTTTCTTTTACTACTTTGACTAAATTAACCCATTTTTATTTCTTTGAAAGTCTAAGATTTCTGCTGAGAAATCATAGGTAAACTCATGATTAGTCCTTTGTAGGTGAAAAGACATGCTTTTGTTGCTGCTTTCAAAATGTATTTTTGACTTTGAGTTTGATTACAGTATGTCCCATTCTCATTTTCTTTGGGTTGACCCTCCTCAGAGTCTCTTGAGGGTCATAAAACTATATCCCTTCTAAAACTTGGAAACACTTTAGCCTTCTTTTCTTTCAACAAACTTTCTGATTCATTCTGTTTCTCTGTTCCTTTTGGGGTTTACATAACCCTTATGACCAGTTTGCCAGACCCTTTAGTTTCTGGATGCTGCTTCACTCTTTTTTCTTCCTTTTACTTTTAGACCTCTAGTTGGTTTAACTCTAGTGCCTTATCTTCAAATTAATTATCTATGTAATCTACCTATGGAGTCAGTGTGGAGGCTCTCTACTGAACTTTTTATTTTCATCATTATATTCCACTAGGGTTCCTGATGACTTTTTTTCCCCTCCTAATGCCTTTTCTACATTGTGCTTACAGGTCATTTCCTCAAATTTGATTCGCTATTTGCCCTCTTGCATCTCACTGAGCTGAAGATGTTAATATTGAATTATTTGTCAGATGATTCAAAGACCCATTTCATGGGATCTGTTACTGCAGCTTTATTAATTTCCTTTGGCGTTATCACGCTATCCTGGTTCTTTGCAACTCATGTGACCTTCTATTGGTTTCTGTGCACTACAGGAACTAATACTTCTTCCAGCTTTATAGACTGGTTTTGACAGGTCCTGTTGGTTCCCCTGACTGATGACTGCCAGAACAAGAGTGTAACAATGATTAAACCACATCAAATTGCTCTTGCTGGGTCACTGATGAGGACTGTAGTCTGGGGAATTTATTACAGAGGGAACCAGGTGATTTTAGAACCTGTCCAGTCCCTGGGTAGATTGGACTGCCTCCAGGACATTGATAAATAGAGTTAGCCCAAAATAAACTGTCTGCTTCAGTGTTCAGACTGGGGTCAGAGATAAAAGATCTGTTACCAGAACTTGGATAGGCATAATTCCTGTTTCCATTCATTGTCTGGATTGTCTGCCACTTCGTAAAGGCAGTATTGGCCTAACAGCACAACTGAACAGTGTGGAAGTGGGTCACAGGACTGCATTAGAGTTCAGGCCTTTTTCTAGGGCATGGATGGGTGTACTGGCTTAGATGAACATGAGTCTTTTGGGGGCAAGGTGTGGAATGTTATGATTTAGATCTAACATAAACCACAAACAACTTATTCATTAATTGGTAGGTCCTCTGAAACATCATTAGATCATAGAGGCAATATATTCATAAATGTATTAATCTAATATTGAGTTCATAGCTAAATGCAATGGTAGAGAACAGGACATGACTGGGAAAGGTGGGTCACTGGAGGTGCATATTCTTGTCCATGACTCTCTTTCTCCTTTTGCTCCTGGCTGCCATGGGTGGGGCAGATTTCTCCACCATCCTGTATCTTCCTTGTAGCCATGCAGCCACAAACCGAACCTTCTGACACTGAGTCAAAATAAGCCTCTGTTGCTTTAAGTAATGAAGGTAACTTTTCCAGTGATGAAAAAATGACTAAAACAGTACGCATGCCTTCTTTCAGGTTCCTGGGTGCTCAGGATTGTCCTTGAACTACAGTTAAGCAAACCTAATGCAAGATTACAGGGTTGACTGAGAATCTACAATTAATCCAAGTTCAGTGGTTCTGACTCCTGGGGTTCAGATTGTGGGGACACCCCTTTGGTTCTCGAACACATCATATATGTAGGGAATAGAACTAAATGGCAAAGCTGTGTCATTCTGCATTTGAACAAAAGCCTGCTTTGAGGGCATAGATGATTACATTGCCCTCTGTGTAAAGACTGCTCCCTTGGAAACAAATTAAAGGAACACTTCAAGAAATTTAAGCTAGACAGAGGTAAATGCACCTGCCTCCACGGGAACTATGGACATCTTTCCCTGTAAGCCTTCTTATGGACAGAACTACTTTCAGTTCCCAACTGAAAGGGGCTAAATCCAAATTATAGGCCATTTGGGGATATTCCATGAAATTGAGATTGGAAGTCTTCCTCCAGAATCACAGACAGATGTGTTACCCAGTAGGGCCCTGATTGGATGGAACCAGTCTTGGGCCACAGGTAAGAGAAGTCAAGTGACAAGGGCCATTTGATGTGTAAGCAAAATGGGTTACGGCAGGTACAGAATGCATAAGTGTATGTGACATTAATGTGATCATATTGACAGATGGTACTGATGGCAAGACCAAGGCTAAACAGAGCCATATGTGGATCTAGAGAAGCATGTGAATTCATGGCCTCCAGAAAGGACCATGACACCTGCCACCAAAGTGCAGACCTTCTTTCTCCTAATGGCTCTCTTTGGTCTTGGGCTTCACCAGGATTTCATCAGTTACCACTTGGGTCTCAATAGATTTTTACCAAATTATTGATATTGCAACAGGCTACAAGAGGAGGTATTTTTGTTCTGCTACTTTCTGAGATCCTTTCCAAAGAAATTTAAGATTACCATAACCTATTTTCCTTATTTAGTGCATGTTCTTTCATATTTTTAAATTTATATTTGCTATTTTCTATCACAAAAAGTTATCATTGTTGACATATTGTTTGCAATCTCTTTTTAATGATTTAGAAATATGTCAAAACCCACGGTCAGATTTCTGATGGCTGAGAAACCGAATATATGCATATATGAAAATATCCCCTAGAAGTTCACATACCAGTTACTTGCGATTTTCTTTTTCAAATAATAAAAAGCTTCTATAATTAACAAACTTGATGTACTAGTTTTCAACTGTCATGTCACAATCTAGTCATAAACTTAGCAGCTCAAAAATTTCATTTATTAATTTCACAATATTTATATATCGACATAGTTTAACTGGGTCCCAAAGTTAGCATTTCCAAATGCTGAAATCAGGATATTGGACAGCTGCCTGTCTTTCTAGAGGTCTTTCTAGAGATCCTCTCCCAAGCTTTTGTAGTTGTTGACACAAGTCACTTCCTTGGTGTGATAGAACAGCAGTTTTCATTCTCTTATTAGATATCATCAGGATACACTCTTGACCCCTGGGGCCACTTGTGGGTGTCATGTTGTTTTCTCATGATCTGTCTCACGTCCTGGTAGCACATTTTCTCCAAAACAGCAAGAAAAACTCCCACTACTGTCTATTAAAACGGAGTAGAGCACAGGATGATTTTATCACAGGAGAGGCTACCACATTACTTTTGCCAAGTCAAGTAACATAATCACAGGAATGGCATTTCAGTACAATTTTCAAATTCTTCTGGAAAGAAGAATGTCGCAGTTTTCACCTGCACTCAGGAGAAGAGGTTCACACACAGGTGTGACTTACTGGGAGACATTTAAGGCATATTTGCCACATTTATGTAAACTCTGTGTGATTCGCTGAATCTTGAGCCTGTACCCTTGGGATGAAATGTTATGTATTTTTTTAGCATTTTCACTCATGCTACCAGCTTGTCTTTATGAAAGACTGAATTAAATCCAAATGTACTTAACCTGCAGTATTGTGTGCAAATTATAAATTCACTGATTTCAATGTCAACAATTTAGGAAAATAGTCACAGCTTTTTTTTTTTTTTACTCACAGCTTTTTAAATGATACTAAATATAAAAAGTACGTGATTAAAACCTATAAAATTTAGAATTTAATTTAAAGTTATAGATTCTATAATACAGGAAAACTTAGGCTACTACTCATAAGGTGACTGAAAGTATAGGAAAAGCTAAAAAACTATGGGACATTAAATTATGAGGAATACTGAACTTAATTAAATTTAAATTTCTGTCTAAATACTGAAGAGTCTTAAAATTATTTCAAGTTTATACTCTAGTGTCTTGATTACTTTCAATCAGAAAAATGAAACATCAAACCAAAGTGGTAAAAACTTGTATAAGTAACCAAAATAAAGTTATTTAAAAAACAGTACAAATATAAAGTTTCATCAGAAATTAGCTGTTTCTATCCCCATGATTATTTAATGTCATGTTAGATTTTAAGTGCATGTTGGAAAAATAAGCATGCTAAATGAACCAAACCTCCAAACATATTTTGTATAGATGCATTCTGATGCTTAAAATAAACTTTCCTGGTTGCCATCTGTATGATCTACATGACAGAAGACCTAAGACCATAGCTGATTCCAGCACTCAGATTGCAGTGTGACTGCAATCTGAATAGATTTGCAAGAGTGTTGATAAGGATTCCACTAAATTGCTAATAATTGATCTCACTGAAGTATGTACCTTAAATGCCTTTTTGTATTTGGCTCATTTCCATTTATGTGTGTGTTTACTTAATTCATTTTAATAGACCTTGAATAAGATCATAACTGTTTAGTGGACTATAGAATTATAGGTCTAGAAAAATATATCTTACTTTTGAAAATAAATATGGCATAATGGGGTTATGATAAGAACCCCATTAATGAGATGTTATCTCATTAATGCCGTATAAACTTGTTGTTTAGTATTAAACAACACCAAAAGTATTTCTGTGGAGATCCTGTGAAATACTCAAAGTCAAACCATAGTTCCTGACATGGCCATGGAGTTGCTACATTACGGCCTTCTCTGGTAGCTGACTAGACATCTCAGAGGTTTTTGGAGAGAAAAATGAAATCCCAGCAGGATGAGATTTTAGCTTCTCTAAAAAGAAAAGTTTCAAGGATATTCCTGTGCAAGTCATTCTACACCCATCTCTACAATGGCAAAACATCCAACTCATTGAAAAAGTATGAAAATCTAAATTTAGTTGATATAATGACAGAATACATTAATGGGGTATTGCTTTAAAAAAAACTTGTAGTGAGGAAAGACTGTATATTTTGTGTTTGTCTTTATTTATGTTTTACTTTTCTCTTTTATTCTTAACTTTCTTTGCCAGATTTCTCACAGCCTGCTTTGTATTTCACAGACCAAGTGCATTTCATCGCACTGCCTACCTGGATTCTGAGGAACTAAAGTTTCAGACAAGACAGGGCCATTCAGGGAAGGGTGGCCATAGACAAAACTGCAGTTTCAGACAGAAACTGAGATTGTAGCTAAAACAGCTGAAGACTTCCATAGTAATACAATTAGGCTACAAAAGTAACTTAATCAGTGCTCTAATAGCTTGGAACAAAAGTAACAGATTTAAATTATATTTAATAACATTTATAATACATTATCCTAAAGTCTTCCCATTCATTTCAGACAATCCACAAAATGTATTAGATAGTAGTTAAAATGTTCACTTTTTATGGAAAAACCTCACATTTCATATTATGCAGACCATGATTACATGTTTGCTTATATGAAATATTATTAGTTTGAGTTACTTACAACAGTCAGAAAATTTGAGACTATTTAAATTACATGTGAGCAGCACGGGATCGATTAACTGTTGCCTCAAATTTCATAAAGTCAGAGAAACTACTATTAAATGGATAAATTTTCAAAACAAGACATGAGTTGTGATCCCCTCTCCCCAAAAAAGGTTACATATTTTTTGCACCTGTAGGAGATACGGTGCTTTCCAGTTACCTCTTCCAGACGTGGACACTAACTCCCCAGTGATGAGGTACACTGTGCTGATGGTTCATAGATGAGACCTTCTCCACGTATAGCCTACTGCCAAAAGCAGCTCCCTCACCCAAAGCTAAGGTAAACCTAAATTATGAGCCTAAACAAAGTGAAGGGGGTTTGTGCCATTTTAACTCCACCATTCCTCATGTAACTGATAGAATCTTCTGTTGAGAGTTCATTCCAGGTAATGTTGACCCTAAACCCAGATCTCTGGCCCTACTCTCATATCTGCTGTTCCAGGAACACTGCCCAGTAAACCTCATGCCACCAAATCTCAGTAACTTTCCTAGGAAACTCAACCTACCATAACAGGAAATAATTGCTCAATTTATTGCCAATACAAATAATCACGGATATTACTAGGCATTGAAATCATTCAAAATATGTCCTGTTCTCTATGCTTTTCTATATTTATGTAAATACTATATTAAACTCAGAGCATTTTAAAAGTAAAATTTACTACTAAAACTAATTTTTCTTTAGAAAAATCCTAAAAGAAAAATGACTGAAATTTCCAAAGATAAAAAGTCTACGCATTATATATAATGAGTTTAATAGCAAATGTTTAGTTTAGGAAAAAGAAACTACTGTATATATGATGATTTCAAATATTTGTATCATGATCATATAGAATATTTTTTAAATTTCTAGATGTCTCCAGATGGCAAACTCAGCACCAAAACTTCAAATTTGTTCAGTAGATGTTAGCTGAAATAAAACATTTTCTAATAACATTTTTTCTTGCCTAAAAATTGAGAATGCAAAGAAAAAATATAGAAGAGATTCATCTACCTGTATGATTGAAGTCAATTTATGGGGAATGAACAGTTTAGAAGTTTCTATGTATGCAAGGGAATACAATGTTATCTATTTATTGCCTCACTACATAAGAATAACAAGAACACTAAATCTAGTCCACTCAGGCAAGACAATGCACCTATAAAATATGCTCATAATATTGGTTAAAATGCCAAATTAGACTGTACTATCAATTAAAGCCATGGGTTAAAATTAAAAACAAGGAAACAATGTTATATTGAAACGGCAATGAACTCCCTCAGTTACTAGATACACCGCAGAGATCTCCTAACAAGCTTCCATTACATATAGCTCATATTCAAGCATTTTTGCTCTATTAATACATATATAATATTACAACTGGCAGTGGCAAAGTCATCAGATAATGAGCAGAGATATTAAGGACAGAAAGAAGGTCAAGTGACGTAAACTGCCTCTCTGGAGCTGCTGATTTCACTGCAGGGATTGCCCAGCAGTAACTCTGAATTTGTAGCCTGGGAAGCTAAGGAAACATATTGTACATTCTGATGAGCTACATCAGTTCATTTTAAATACAGTGAAATAACTTATTTTGTTAAAAGTATCTGGAAATTTTAGTTCACAGAAGAAGAAACCATAGCTCTTTGCACAGCGCTGTACGCAGCACACACGCCTTGGTTTAGCAAAGTCTTTCACCAATGCACACACAGGCAGCCACTGTGATTAAACAGTTTAGCCTCTGCCTCACAGTTCAGCAAAACTTATCAAAGTGTGACGCAGTGCAACAAGATACAAAAGAGAACATCCAGAACTGCTTCAGAAGGGGACAGAACCATAGGACAACTGTATTCAAAGCAGGGTGTAGTTTGAGTGAGATTAACGGCAATGTGTCTTTTACTGTAATAAATATTAATTTGAACATTTGTCACTTTTTTCTGTCATACCCCATGCATGCTCTTATCTTTTAACAGGATTGTATTCAGTTAAAAGTTATTTCTGATAATACATTTTGGTAATTTAAAACAATAATAGTATCTAGCAAGTAATCCACATCCAAAAAGTCTGTAAAATATGGTATAAATGAGAGGAAAAATGTGTAAAGTTTGTGTTCACAGAGCCTTTCTTATTTTCCCTAATGCATTTGCTACATTGAAACTCAAAAATATGTATCAGTAATAGATAAAAAATAATGCATACCTGCTTTTGTAAAGGTAATGCTATTTAAATAGTAGGTAATATTGTAGAAATATATGCATTGAATACAATATAAAATATATTCTTACATAAATGTGCAAATTAGAAACATATTTTCTGAATTATAGCAAGAATGTATACTTACTTTTTCTCCTAAAATAACTACTTATTACTTATTTGCTCCTATAAGTAACTACTTATCACTTATGTTGGGTTATTTCTCTAATCTAAAGATTTAAATAAACATGGCACCTGGTGATTAGCTAAGTTAATAGAAGAGTCCAATTTAATTAGATTAAACTGATGTAAAACTAAGTTTTTCAGCTACTATTGACTTTTCATATTTTGTGTTGCCCATTATAATACACAAAATACTTATAAACTGCTACTTTTTACTAAGATTTGTGAATAGCAGTACTGCAATAATATACATCCACAATGAAACTTTATTTAGAATTGTAATTTGAAATTTTTGAATGCATAATATACATTTCAATAAAATCCATATGAAAGAATTTTTTGAAATAAGCTAGTATATGTATCATGCTTGCATTTTTTGAAAACAAAACCATATATAACTAATATGGTTTAAATCCAGAATGTTCCCCCAAAGTCTCAAGTGTTTGTAACATGATTAGATCATGGGGTGCTATATACTTCATCCATTCATGAATTCAGTAGCTAAACATCCAGTTGCAGGGGGAGGCTGACTGGAGTTGGGTAATAGGGGTCCTGATATGGAAGGGTGCATTTTTGTACCCAGTTCTCTCTCTTTCCCTCTGCTTCCTGGCTTCCATGGGGTGGGCAGGCTTTCTCTGTAAGGCTTTCTGTCATGTCAATTCCGCATTAAAATCTGCTAAACATACACTGAACCCACAGAAACTGTGAGCCAAAACAAACCTCTCTTGCTTTAAGGCATAAGTGGTAGGTATTTCATCTCAATGATGGGAAAGTGACTAACACAGAAAATTGGTACCAGGAAGTTGGATGCCAGAAACGTGGAACAACTGCCAAGGAAAACCACAGGCATTGAGAAGAGCCAGGCAAAGAGAGAAGCCATGTGGATTTAAACTAGCAAGGTATAGGAACAGAGCAATCTTTTTGGAGTTCTCATCCCACTATAACCTGACTCAGACATTGGACATTGTGCTATAGATTTAATGTTTGACTCTTGCTTCAGTCTTATCTTTCCTGTTCACCTATTTCTCCATTTTTGACCAGAAGTATTTACTTTATGTCATTATGTGTGGAAAGTATTTAATTTTCCTTTTTTATTTTTATAAGAACTCATAACTAAGAGTTTCCATTGACTCTTACAGACTTGGGTCTTGGGACTTTTCAGTAATGCTGGAACTTTTAAGCATTGGTGACTCTTCGAAATGGACTAAATGCATTTCACATATTGAGATGGACAAGAACCTTTGGGGATCAGTGGTGAAATGTTGTGGTCTTAGATCTAACAAGTTCCCCAGCTGTTCATGTACTTGAATCATGGAGTCTACTCTCATCAGTAGACTCATTCACTGATGAGTTCAGTAGCTAAATGCACCATCCTAGTTGGAGGTGAGTCACCGAAGATATGGCTTGAAGGTATGTTCTTGTCTTTTACTTCTCTGATTCATAGCAGCCATGCAATGAGAAGCTTTCCTCTTCATGCCCTCTCCTATGCCATATTTGTTTTGGAACAACCAACCACGGACTTGAAAGGAAAACCTAAGAAGTACAGTAACCTAATTATGTCCAAAATTCTTGGATTATGTCCAAGAAATTAATATGAATATTCCTACACAAAAAACATGTGACCCAGTACTTGTCATTAAACCATGACAGAAGTCATATTAAGACATTATAGAAAAAAATTTTCTATCTTATTCAAAAACTAAAAGGACAGAAAATAAAGGTCACATAATAAAAAGCTGTCTTTCCTGAATTTGTAAATGGCTTTCTAAGACAGTGATACCCAGAGTTAATATAGCCATATGGACAATGAGAGATAAAAGTATTAATGATACTCTTGCGAAGCTGCAGAATGAAAATAAAATGGGTAGTCCTTGATATTTTTTTGAGTACTACAGTGCCAAATCTTGTCACATCTTTCATTATATAAAACTAACAAAGCATTCTTATATATTAAGCCACTTTAAATTGAGTAGCCTGATAATTGCAGTAAAAAATATTGCATATCTCATTTGCTTTGTAGCCATATGAATGCTTGTCGCAAAGACCTAGCCAAGCAGAAAAAAGCAGAACTGCTGGGAAACTTCTTCCTGGAGTGAGATCTACAGAGTCATCATTCCCATCTTGTCTCTTGTTCTGCCTTTGCTACTGACAGAATACAGAAGCATAGGCAGAACTAGAGTAACCATGATGAATCCAGAAATAATAACTCTTTCCAGAGAAGGGTAGACAAGACTGTGTCCCCACACTCTGCTACCACCTGAAAATGTCATGGGAGGAACATGCTTGCGCTATTATATGAGAGAGAAAGCATCCTCTAACTGCAATTTATTGACTCGGGGGAGGAGCTTTGATCTAGTAGTTTGAGCACTGAACTACTTTACACGCACACACTGTACACTAAGGTCACAACAGCACAACTCTGACAATGTGTGGGGACTCGTGAGCCATTTCCGTGATTTGTTCACATTTACAAATGTTCAATGGGAGATCTCTTTGTACCTGTGAAAGTTTGCAACTCAAATGTTTTCAAGTCAAGGACTTCCTGTATTTTAATCAGTGATAACTATAATTCTGGTCTTAATATTTTCCAGCTTCACTTCTCATGACCCCCATCATTCATTGTTTATGTCACTGTTAATTTCATCCCGGTCAGCTATAGGCTTTTTTGCATTTATCCAAACAGGAAGCTCTATTCATCTATCCAAACACAAGTGAACTGTTGTGACTTCCTGAGGTCTTTACAGACTCACCTCCCATTACAGATGTAATTTACATGTGTTTACCTGACTTCCCTTGTCAGGATGCCTTCTGATCACTTTTCAATGTGCCAAGCTCTTCAGCTATTGCAAGCATTCTTCATGAAGGAGATGGCATGTCTTAGGTGGAAGCTAAAATTGACATATGTATTTTAAAACAAGGCATCCCTCTCATTCATTTCATATTATTTTACTTTCAGAAACCACTATAAATTTTATACATACAGTATTTTTAATGTACACTTTTAGCAAAACAGGACTTAGACTTAAAGCATATTATTTTCTGATATATTTTATATACATTTAATCTCTGGATACAGATCATAATCCTCTCATTTTTATTTTATTTATTTATTTTAAAGAGAGTAAAATTAAACATAACAAAACAGAACAAAACATATCACAAGAAAACAATACAAGAGACACAGATTGTAAAGCAAGACCACCGGAGATCTTCACTGGCTATCATATTGTCTCTTGCTTTCTTCCAAATAGTTGTCCATATCTTCACACACAGTGAATTCGTACAAAACGAATTAGCATCAAACTGATCAGAACAGGATGATGAAAGCATTTTAGGTCTTCAAGACCAGACAATAAGGAAGTCAACAATGGCTGTCATAATGAGTCTCATTCTCTTTAAAATAGCTGTCCACACCATCACATATGTTGAAATTAGACAAAACAAAACAAATATCACTCTGAACAAAGAATAACAGTATTGACAGATTTCATATCATGACACTACAGAATTAGCACTGAGTACTTTAGTGTCTCTTTTCCTTCAAAGTATCTGTTCATTTCATCGTGCATTATATAATCAGTTCTAAAACACTGTCCAGAAGTTCTACGCATGCATGAGTCTCTAACTGTACACCTATCCTTTCTGTATTAAAGGGAAAAACAGGGGATTTAGCTCAGTGGCTTAAGCGCCTGCCTGGCAAGCACGAGGTCGTGAGTTCGATCCCCGGTACAAAAAAATAAATAAATAAAAATAAAGGGAAAAACAAATCAAAACAACCTCTCATATTCTTAAAGAACAAAGACTTTTTCTATGTTATAAGGTGAGTACTTCAGTCTTGGAAATGTCATGCGATTAGCTTTGGAGCAAATAGTAAATAGTAGAAAATTGTTTATATTTTTTCTTTTGATTTAATATCTGATCATATTTCTCAGTTGTTGAACAAATGCCAGATCCCTCATATTTCAGATAATTGGCTTAATCTAAATTTCATTTAGCTATCAAACAATGAATGACTTTTTAAAATTTAACTTTGATTATAAATTAAAACGGGCAGTTTTCAAAAAGAGAAATAACACAAGTGACAATTTATATGTACTTAATATACAACCATGTAAAGCACAGATGAATTAAAGCATAATCTTTGGTAACACTGTGAAGTAAAGGTAACATTATTTCCTTTATACAGAGTCAGAAAATATGTGCAGAAGATAGCTTGCCAAAAGTGCCTTTGTCGTAAGAGAGACAATAAGGTTTCAAATGTAAGATGTCTGTCTGCAAGACCACGGTAAGGCATAAGACTTTATTGGATTTAAAACTTTCTTCCCAATCTTCACCAGCAAGATTATGCAGTATTGAACTAAATAAATGACATTATGCTGTGTTTATGAACTGAAATACAGTCCCTTGTTGCTTCTGTGTACTGAAGCATTTTCTAGTTTTCCTTTTGTTGAATGAGTTTTTCTCAGCAGTCAATCAGATCAATAACTTCAGACTTTGATTGTCATAAAATGTTAATAACACAGAATTTAAGAAAAGAACTTTCAGAAGCAGGTGCTTATATCTCTAGGAGTTTCTGAATAATAGAATCTAGGACTCTTTGAATAACAGATTCATTCTTATTTGATCAGTATCTCAAGAACAGCACACAGTAAAATTCTTCCTTATCTTGCATGTGTCCAAAACTTTACAATTTTCTTCTAATGCACAGTGCTATTTATATTCCAAGGAGCCCAAGAGCAATACTAGTTCTCAAAAATAATCTCTTTTACGGAAACATTACACTTCTGATACTGATTGTTGTCTTATTTTAAATAGAAAATTCTCTTAAGACATAAGAACTCTATTTTTTTCTAAATTCCTTAGCAAACTTCAAATCATCATTTGCTAAGTAAGTAAATATTTGTGCATATAATCTAATGAGCCAGCTGCTAATATTGTTTGAAATGATGTCAAAGACCAAGTATTTTCACTGCTTATTTTGACTACTTTGAATGGATTTTTAATGACTACTCATTAATAGAGGTCGAATGCTAAGCACAAGTTCTGTTACTGAGGTACACACTCAGCTTTTACTGGGTCTTAACAGACAACTTGAACATTTAATCAAATCAACTTTCCATATGGTTCAAATCAAATGGTTTGTCCTTCTAATAAGAATTATTATTATGTTCCTATTGATTTCTGTACACATTTAAAAATAAAACTAAACAATCCAGAGGTAGAGTCATACCAGCACTGGAATCTCACCTCTCCGGAAAGTGGAAACAAGAGGCTATCAAATTGGAGCCCAGCCTGGAAAACTTAGAAAAATCCTGTCTCATAATAAAAAAGAGCTGAAATTTAGCTCACTGGGAGGGCCCTGATTCACTGCTTAGTACTAAGAAAAAACAAATGAATGAATGAATAAATAAATAAATAAATAGTAATATTAACTCTACCTATCATTTGAAAATGTGTTTCAGATTGCTAGTTGGATCCATAGATGGATCCGTAGATGTTCATCCTTCAAGCATAATTGAAAAACTTATAATGAATTTTTAATATTAAATAGTATAAGACCATTAAAAATCAAATATGTACATGTATCAATTTCAGTAATGTCTTTTAAAAAGTTATAAAATGTACTGTTAGAATAAGTATTGCTTTCCATGTTTTAGAACAGACAACCACATAGAGCACCTGTAATCAATAAATCAATAACCTTAGACAATTTCCCTGTGCCAAGATATGTAGACAACTACACAAAAGAAGACTTATTTGCAGTATGATTTACTACATTGTTTGAGCTTCTCTCTAAGGTAAAATGCTGACTCCACCATCTTTAAATAAATCTCTGGTCTCTATTTTCTATTCATCTCTTTACTTCAATACTTTATAAAATAATCATAAGATTCACAGGGTTTTATAAACAGATGTTGGATATCCAAGTTCAATACATGCTTTACTGCTCCTACGGCACCATACTCTAGGTAATCTTCATTTTGAATCAGTACTATATATTTTATTAAAAATTACTCTTTCATCCATTAACTGTAACCAAAGGTCTATACTTAATAAAATTTGATTGTTTTAATATACATTGTTCTTCCTTCTATTCTTATTGCTTCCTTAAGAGCAAAAGTTAAACCATTGTAAGTGAACTGAAGAATCAACAAGCATCCCATTTCGTTTTTTGTTTGTTTGTTTTTTGGGACTTGGAGTTGAACTCAGGACCTTGTGCTTGCCAGGCAGGTGCTGTGCCACTGAGTTATATACCCGGCCCCAGTATGACATTTCTCTGTCTACCAGACCGTAGGATAGAACAGAAATCTCACTGAATTTAAAATCCACTTGGAGTCATTTCAAATAAAACCACACTGGTTTTCAAATTTCTTACATAATATGCCTAGAAGGCACATACTCTAAGGTATTAGAAGTCTTGACAAGGTCATATTTTAGAAAATTACAGTATTTTTTTCAAGAACATGACAAAATACAAAACAAATAAAAGTAAATATAGACCAAATACATTTAAGAACTATCACAGAATGTTCGATTTGGCTAAAAACATACCTAAAAGAAGATGGTGGAGTACAATCTGTATCGAATCAGCTTTCTGATATCTACTTACAGTAACATTAATGTACTCACTTATTAACATGTATTTGTATAATTTATGTTTTGCATAGATGATCTGGTATCAGTGTGTGCTCACTGACTGAAAAAAATAAATGGAAATTGCTCCTGTGGTTTGCAGTTTCTTGCTAGGATAAAAGAACTGTGTTCTTCTGTAGATATTTAAAATAAACTTAGTCACTAATATCTGAGAATGTCATATTTTTATTCTTGGCATAAAATTAATTGTTTTCATGTTTAACTTCTTCATGTGTTTGTAGAAAGACTGATGTGTGTATTAGCCATATAAATATAATGTAAATGAATCACAATGCCACCTAGAAACATCATAATATATTCCAACTTGCTATTATTTTAAACTTTTCTTCCATTTATATGTTGATATTATTTACTGTTTTCTTCAGTGCTATCATGGTAGCAGTAAAATAATACATTCTGAAACAATGTTATAAAAGTAACTCCATGGAACTTAGAAATGTTAAATGTTTAGTAAGAAAAAATTAATTTTATTTTATTTTGGGGCATTCATGTATATAAACTGCTATTTAATATTAAACCAAACCAAAAAAAAAAACATAAAGCAGTAACTGGGAGCAGAAATAATATTGTCAGAAGTATCCATTACAACCTGATAAAGGAAATGGAAGTATTTTTCCATCATAATGAATTTCAGTTGACAAAATAGCATGGGTTTAATATAATTAAGTTCTGATATCTAGTATGATTAATTTCAGATTCTGAAATCATTAAAAATAATACATTTAGTTTTTGAATCTTTAGAAACTTTATAAAAGAACACTTAATATTAAATGTCATGCAATTATAAAACAAACGGTGATCACAAAATTGCAAACTTCATTGCAGCAGTTCATCATAAGTACTTGCTCATCTATTGCATTGTAAAGAGATTGCTTGATTTAGATATTTTGATTTTTGTTAGGACTATAATGGAAGCATTTTAATGTAACCCTGCACAATGCAACAGTAATATTCAAGCAACTGGAATATATGAGCTGGTGTTATGTTTATCAAAGGCTTCGGATGTGCTTTTCATTTGATGTCTTTAGATGCAGCCTCTATTGAACTATTTGAAGATTTCTTCCAACATGTAAGTTTAGAAAATGTTTTAAGAAGATAGCAGAGTATAAAAGAGTGACCTCCAGTGAGTTTTGATTTTTGTTTTCAGTACTATATTTGTTATCAATGCTATTTTTATTTAGTATAAAAAACAAAATATAACAATGGTTACCACTAACTTTATTAGTCTCTTAGAGTCTACAACTTTGAATGGATGGATTATAAGATTATAAAAAAAGTAAAATGCTTTTGTAGTAAATTAGGATATTGACTTTGTTTAGCATAATAAAAACCTGTAACATCATAATTCACATAAAAATTCAAACTATATAATACATATCAAAATATTTGTGTCTTTTCAATAGGTATTTCCCAAATGATTATTTATAAAAATTATCCATTTATTAAAAAATCATGTTAAAAATGTCAACAGATGCTCTTCCAGAAAAAGGAAATGAAGCCTACAGATTTCACTTTTCTCAAAGACAGAGAATGAATCAATTATTTGATTCTTAACAGCAACTAATCAATGTTTCCTAGTCAGAACTCTTATTTTTAGAAACTCTGAGTTTAGACAAAAAGAGGTAATGAAAACACTTTTTGAAGCTTCAGAATCTTGCTTCAGAATCTTTGGGGTGGCTAATTTCTATGATGACTTATGACAGGAATCAAGCAACCTACTGTTGACATTTTCACAGTAATTATAGCTCAGGAGTTGACTGCTTGGAAGAGCAAAATCTTATTACATATGACATGTCAAACCTTAGCTAATATTCTTTTATCTTCTATTATAGCTCAAATTTGGTACAAAAAAAGTAACAATGCTGAAAATCAAATGAGAGTTAAATGCAAAAATAACTTAAAGAAAAAGCTTGGTTACAAATTAAGAACATGCTCTATAAATAATATGCTTCATAATAAAAACCCCAAGAAAAATGTAAGATTGAATATTATGTTACTAACAAAGAGTATTCTCCCATCTTGATATGTATACTGAATCCTATGCTTGATAAGAAGATTGTAGTTACATTTATATAGGAATTTGTCATGTGTATGCTTTCCACACTGGAAGAGTGCAAGGCACAGAGCTCTCAGAAACATATCTGTTTCCTGCTGTTACCTGCTTCTCAGGAAGTGCTTGAGTGTGGGGGTCACAAAAAAGAGGGCTGCATTTAACTGTGAAAATCACGAAGCGGTTGTGGAAGGTAAATGTAAAATGAGCCACAAGATATGAAAAACTTTTAGGAAAGGTAAATAACAGATCTGTAGATCTGTTTTACAATAAACTTTGCCTGTATTCAACAAGGCCACCTTTATGTCCAGCCTGAATTCCTTCCTTGAAAATGCGAATGACCTTAGGAGCAAGGGCCAGGTCTTCAAGTGTCAGGATCTGGCTTCTTGCTGTCATTTTTCCAAGGTCAATAACTAAAAGCAAGCATCTTTTTCAGTTAGACATCCCAAGAAATCATTCAGCTACTTAGCACAAAAAATGTTTCTCCAGTATTTGCAAGTCAAATCTAGGGCTTTCTTTGCTGTATTTTGAGGTAGAATCTCACTAAATTTCTAAGTTGACTTGGCTAGGCTCAAACCTGTGATTCTCTGGCTTCACCCTCCAAGAGTGGTAGAATTGTAGGCATACACCAAAACATGTGAACAAAAAATCTGTCTTTGTAGAGTCCAAGGTGACAGGTTGGGCAAAAAAGAAATTCTGTTAAGGCTATTTAGAAGCACATAGACAAACCAAACAGAATAGAAGGAATTGGTATTACCTCAACAACAATATAGTATTGATAGTAAAATTTGTAGATAATTAACCAGCATTTAGACTATGTTTCATTGTTTTACTCTACTTCTGACCATGGTACCAGGAGTAGCAATTATATAGGGGACTGGCTTTAGTTCTGTTTTGCCTTTATCATCTTTGGGGATGTTGCCAACCTTTTCTTTACTCTCTCCACAATCCATATATCAGAGTCAACAGCATATTTAAATAAAGAACTATTCATTCCAAAAATAAACATTAGGTTTTGGCAACAAAATCCAGGTGGCTTTCAGCTATTTACAGGAAACTAAGAGCTCTGAACTTTGATTTCTAGATCTCATTCAATGATCTGCAAAGCTACTTGTGGTTTTTCAACCACACAGGGCATGATGCATGCGGTGCATTCCAAAATCTCTTGTTTCAAATCCATTTTATTTTTTAAAGAAGTGGGATGTCTTTTCTTACCTTACCTACTAATTTGTTGATTAAACATGCCAGTTTCCTTTGGCAGTTTTTTTTTTTAAGTTTTACTTAGAAAAATACACACTTAGAGAAAATTGTCAAGTCAGAATTCAATGGTTTAAGTGACAATAACATTAACAAGTCAAGTTGTCATGTTTAATGAGTGTGGAATCCTGCAGATAATATTGCTAAATATTTTGATTTATTGAAAAATTATACTTACCAACAGTTACTTTCAAATTTCACAGGTTCTAAACTAGCCTCCCCTAGTTATCAGCCAGTGTGTGGCTTTAATTAAAAACATTTCAGTTAGTACAATAGTCCTTTAAAACTAAAAGTGTAAAACATCTCAACTGCAAGAAATTACATTTTATCTGAAAGAAAAATTACTCACGTAATACTAGGTTAATGCTGTTGATACAATGTTCTGGAAAAATCTTGCCCCAGGGAACGCTCCTTTTAGATGAAGCTGACTGCCTCAGGGACATTTGAGAAGATCAGATGTTGCCAAGGGCACCTTAGACAGCCTTACTGGGAGACTAGGAGGCTGCCTATAATTTCATGCTATACTGTAGGCCATGAAAGAACTATAAATATTCCCCAATCTTCCAAAACTCGCTCTTCAGCAGATGCTAATACCCAGAGCCAAGGCAATTAGCAAGCTCATATTTCAAAGTATCCTGCCTATAGTATCCTATGTAAATATTATGAAAGTCACAAGTACCCTGGTGATAGAAAAGTAAAAAGGAGCTATGATTAAGAGACTATAAAATTATTATAGTTAGGACATGCATCTAGTGAGTATTTTCTATATTCAAGAATACAATGCTCAGTAATGTTTATCGCATCTGGAGAAAAATATACTAAGTTGGTGCATTTTTTGCTTCCTCTCCTTTTGTTCTTTGTAAATGGGTTTTGCTTATACTAGGAATAAAAAACTTAGAGAATTATCTGGTACACTCAACATAAAAGTTTCAAATTAATTGTATGATTTATTGTAAAATTTATCAAAAAATATCCCTTATAAGCAGTTCTTTCATACAAACACTGAATATAAAATTTAGCAAGAATTAAACCCAGCATTAGTTAATATTAATACAAATATAATACAAAAATCATTTAATTTAAAGTCATTCTATATTTCTTTCAGCTAATTAATTTTCCTCTTTGTACAGAACTCCAAAATGGAGGCTCTAAAACAGAGAATCATGTTCAATGATTAGGATATTTAGTACCTAAAATAAAATTTTAGAATGGTCTTCAAAATATAATCACATGACAAAATTATTTTAGAAACAATACATTTCAAACAATCATATCTGATGATACTTCATTTTCTTATAAAAACCAAAACATTTTATCATCTTTTGACACGCAATAATAAAAAATCAGAAAATGAAGTGATCTACTCTGGGTAGAAATTGGTAGTTCTTTTCAGAATCTACTTAGATTACATGTGTAGGACTTGATTATATGATAATAATTCATGAATTCTTAGTATTTCACTTAAGCAAACAATTCTATTTTCTTTTCCATTATTGCTTACTTTGAAAGTATGGATGGAGGGGGACCAAAGTCTCTCTAGTAATAGCAACCTAAAAACCCACCACCATAATAATTAGAAGTTAGGTACAGTTTTGCCTAACAGTTCTCAAAAATGGTGTAAGCCAAATAACATCTAGAAGAGTATATTATAATTCTTTTTACAGTCATTCTTGCTAATTTAAGATATTCAGAACTGCATTATGATACAAAAAAAGCCTTACTAATAAAAATGCCAGTAATATGCTGATATGAAATGTGGTATCCCTGTAGGGATAAATATTATCTTCAAACAGTATGTGATGTGCAATTACTGACTTTTGTAAGACTAATGAATAATAAGCTACCAGAGTATTTTTTCATAGCTTCAAGATGAACGGATCAACTCACAAAAAAGCTGTGATTCTGTGTAAAAAATAATAAATTTTAATGAAAGTCCCAAATTTTTTCAGATAAGAAAATAGAGACAATGAAACCATTTAAAGATTTAAGGATAACACTTCAAAAGATAGAAAACCCATCTGAGTTTCCTGTAGTGACTCACTCAAAGCAGTCAACTGTTGATATGTAAGAAAGCAAACAAACGTGACTTTTAGAGAATAAACTCAAATATCATTCATCTTGAGGAGGGTCATTAAATTTGTTGAAACACATTGTCTTCATTTGTATCAAGGGATTAATTATTTCTACTTTTTAAGTGGATTATAAGTTTTACTGAAAAGAAAAAAAATCAAGATAATGGGCAACAGACTTCAATGGACATTTCTCTGGGGATAGTATATAAAAGATATGGCTAACAAGGATAAGAAAAAAAAGGTAGACATTACTAATCATGAGGGAAACATGAATTTAAACCACAATGGGATATCACTACAGCAGTATTAAGGTGGCTGTGATCACAAAAACAGAAAATAAGGGTTGGAAAAAATAAGGTGGAGAAATTGGAACCTTGTGCAATATTGATAGAAACATGAAATGGTACACAGTTCCTAAAAAGAATTAAAAGTAGAATTACTATATAGTACAGAATTTCCACTTCTGGTGTATATTAAAAAGAATTCAAAGTAGGATTGTGCAGTACTTTTCAGTCACAATAGCCAAGAGGTAGAAGTAACCCAAACATCTATCAAAAGGTGAATGGGCCAAATGTAGTCTCCTCACACAGTAGAACAGTATTTCATCTTTAAAAAAAAGAGGAAATCCTGTGGCATGCCATAGCATGGATGAACCTTGGGTACATTATACTAAGAGAAATAAAACAATCACAAAACACATGTACTATTTCATTCTACCATGTGGGAAGTCTAAAGTCAAATTCACACAAAGTTGAATGGTGACTGCCATAGCCTGGAAGGAGTGTGAAATGGGGAGATGTTTAATTGTTGTGATGTTTCAGTTCTGCAAGTTGTAAAGGCTCTGGGCATTAATTATACAACAATGAGAATATGCTTAACTTAAGAAGCTGGACTTGAAAATAGTTATATTGGTATATTTTATTTTACCACAATTAATAAAATACGCTGAATATATAAATGAGATACTAAATGGGAAATACGTATATACAATGCCTACCATACAATAGACATTCAAAATATTATTTTATAGACCCAAAAACCTTATGTGTAAGGACAAAGACTCTAGAGCACAAATACCAGTATATATGGTTTCCCATCTTAAAACAGTCACTTACAAATTTCCAACCTTAAATGGATGTGAAAGCAATGCGCAGTCAGTAGACACTCAGAATTTGATCTTGTCCCCGGCTATTGATGCACTGAATGATGATTTCTTTCCACGTGGGCAGCAGCTAGGGCAGCAGCTCCTAGCCAGCCACACAGTAACAAGATGAAACAGCTGACGCTCTTAAGCGCGTGACAGGGCTTCAGCGGCACACTCAGTAGGGTGAGTGGATCACACACGTTTTCGACTAACGATATTTTTGACTTATGATGGGTTTATCATGATGTAATCGGGTCAAAAAATATCTGTATTAGACAGCTCTGAATACTGGCTGTGTGGTCTTTGGCCTCAGTTTCTCTGTCTACATAATAGATTAATATTCATCTATTCTTCACAGGGATATTATTAATTAATACATTTTAAAATGTATGATGTTACTGTCCTGGAATATGCTCTATTAAAGTGTTCTTTATATTATTATAAATTTCTGTTTAAGAAAGATCATCATTAATTTATAATTTTAGTATTTATCTCATTTGAAAACAATTTGTTGCTGTTATTTCTTGTGAATAAAACTTGAGTACTATATATATATATTTCTAAAATACAGATGATTCATGCATTAATGTATTTGAAGGTTGTTTGGTAATATCAAGTTATTACTAGGATTAAGATGTTCTAATTATTTCCAATTACACATTCCAACAAAATGGTAATTATTTAATAAATTTCCACCTCTATTCCCTACTATCTTGTTTCATTTTTATCATTTTATTTATAATTTATTTATAATTATATACTTATATATTTTATATAAATATTTATAGTTATTTATAGTTACATATATATTTTTATGACAAAAGTTAAAGATACTATATATTGGCATAATTACCAACACATTACTTTTCAGAAAATAAAACAAATGGAAGATCTCTATTGTAAAAATAATCTGGAAAGGTTCAAGTATGATTTATTTTACTTTATTCAAAAATATAGGTAATTGTGATATTTTATTACTCAGACACTCTGAAAAGTGTTTTAAAATAGGTGAACCAGAATACTGTTAATTCTGAAAGTCAGATAGCACTGACAAGAATGTTATGGAAAAGGTATAGCAAACATTTTACCACTTCATGTCTAACCATGTATACAAAATACCAGCACAAGTTAAAATTCATTTTCTAAATTATAGTAGTAGGAACTAAACTACCAAGTGCTAAAACCCAACAACATAGTATTGTTACAGTTACAGATTACTGCAAGGTACTTAAATTTGTTTTTTAATGTTGAAATAGTACAGACAATATAATCAATATTTTTCTAATTTTGAATTTTAGTTATTCTATTTTATAATAAGAGGGATGATATGGATCAAAAATATTAAAATCACAAAATCTCCACATGAAAACAGAGGATTTTTATGTCACAAAAACCTTAAAGATTATCATTATTATCAAAGATGATTACTTTAAAAACTATCAAATGAACCATTAAAGTAGTATAATGGCATTTATGAAGGAAGTAATAAAAATTGTATCAGGTTACTCTTCATAGAAAAATCTGTTATATTTGTCTAGAAGCAGGAAATGACATTTCTGGTTAGGGCTATTATTTCCTTAATAAAGGAAACATCTTGTAAGCAAGAAACTGAAGCTCAGATGACTTCCGGTGAAAAATACTACAGAAATCTTCAATACTTTGAAAGGCATCACATGATTTCAGAGGCCAAACTATTTTACAAAGTCTATTTAATTTACCTTTTTATCTTGGATGTATGTACACTCTAATATTGGTTGTTAAGTATGTCAATCATGTATTACACAAAAATTATATAATCACCACTTGCAAAATACTGCTACTAATACAAAATAAAAAAAAGAAAAAGAAATCCAAGCTAATGTTCTTCCTTCAGCAAATCGGTATTACAAAAGCCTGATAGACAAACCCTGTAATTCGTCATCTCTGCCATGCAAGCCAGCAGCTCAGGCACTCTAGCTGTCAGCCACATCCAGTGTCAAACAACAACATCGCCAAGTGTAAAGTCGCAGGCAGGTCCGACAAATGTGACCTGGTGCAGCTTCTATTTTCTAACCATCCCAGAGACACTAGCACCACAAAGATGGTTTTTCTCTTCCAAATCTAAGAGCTTCTTAAACTTAACGATAGCATCATTTCTGGTAGCATTCCATCATGTCTAGTATTATATTAGTCTCAGGTCAGTATAATACCATTATTTTACTATCATACTTACTGTTCCCTACTGACACTTTCCTCTTTTACTAAATCAGAGGAGATAAAAAAGAATGTCTGGTCATTCAAATAAGGACTCTGAAAAATAAATTCGAATTTTCATCTCTCTCACTAGCAATCATGATTAATTCTTCATGTAAAAGCATTCCAATTCTATAACCAAAGACCCACACCTAAAAAAAGAAAAATTTCCCATAAAGTATGTTAAGTGATTCCATTTCAAGAAAAGAAGATTAGTCAATAGCTTTAGTGTGATAAGCTACTGGACACTGTACTTTGGTTCTGACCAATCAATATTTCCTTCTAGAAACTTCCATGCTACTTGTCAAATTCCTGTATGCACAAATTCAGGTAGCTCACATTCCAATTCTACCCTGTCCAGCACTGCTCAACTTGTACTCATGGCTAAAAAGATATAGGGATAATACAGAGTGAGGGAGAAACATATTGTAGGCAAAGCAAACAACTCATAGGTAAAAATTCTTACCAATAGGAACAGTGGTTGAATATACTTTCAAGAGATATTAGGCAATTAACAGGACATGATCAATACAGCCATTGCTAATCTTTTTCCCTGTCCCAGATATTATAGTTCCTTTTTCTTTTACTTTTAACCTTTCTTAGCTAGAGATTAAGTTTCCTATAATTCTTTGTAGCAAGATACAGCAATGCAAATAAGTTCAGATCTGTGGGACATATGCAGAAATCATATGAGACCATTTTCAGGTCAATTCTGGGACAAGCTTCTTGCTCTAGGTTCTCTCAGAAAATGTTTTCTGCTGGATAGAAAATCGGTATTTATAGATGACCCTACAAGAAGGACCAAGTCTGAAAACCTGAATCTAAACGTGTGTGTACGCGCGCACACACACGCATGTGAATGTGTTTCTGGGGATCAAATTCAGGGCCTTGCTTATACTAGATAAATGCTGTACTTCTGAGCTATGACTCCAGATCTATACATATTTCTTGAGAGTTACATGGTTGGGAAATAAAATTTTATGTTAATAAAGGTATTCTGATTTTATAGTATTTCTTTACGACTCAAGATCTCCTTATTGGTAGAAACTTAAGCTGTCTCTGACTAATTCATTTAGAATTACAAATGAGGCAAAAATGAAAGAAATACATCTGGACTATCAGTGGAATATTAGGGTTCAGCCCTCTCACTTTTTGTTGCAGTGTAGTGATAGGAGAGAGAAGATATTGGTGTCTGATGAGTCACCATAGGCAGTAAGAATATTTAAAGGCTTTACAGCAACAAAATTACATGGTCAAAGAGAACTATAGGAAAATAATTGGATGGCTTGACAGAAAGAGTGCCAAAGTCCATATTATTATCAACTATGGTTGACACTCTAAATCTGACAGTTTTGTCATAGCATTTACATCTTGGTACATATTAAACCATGTTGGACCAAAGAAGTTTAGCTTTTGAAACTTAGTATTTTATAACAAGTAAAATTTATTTAAATTGCAACTGGGCTTGAAGGGGTCAGAAATGAAGTTAGTGAGGGATTGGCAAGAACATTGAATATAGTATTACTTCCTTTATGTATTTTTAATGTTAATTCTGTACTAGTTATTATGGAATGCGAGGGGAAAGAAGGAGAAGAAAAGATTAAAGGATTTTCATAAGTAGAAAAAGACATGTAACTATTCCAGGAGTTTTAGGAGTTGGATGGTGTATATGCAAGATGTAATGATGAGCCTTTAGAAGTGAGCATATAAAATTGTGAGCCAGATCATGAAATTATGAAAACTAAAATTAAGAACATAAAATGGCACTATGAGTCAGAATCACGTGATCTAAAATAATCCAACCCAGTAGCCTTACTGTAAGGGTAGCAAACAAATGCTTTAAGTCAGTTCTTGATGTCCCTTTTGCATATGTAGCTTGAAAGTTTAAGTAAATCATATAAAATGAGCTAACTTCCTATTGACTGAAAGTACACTATGACCATGAGTGTAACAGCAAGGGAACCTGTCTTCTCAAATCATGAGATGTAGAAAGCATAACCAGAAAAAATAAAACAAAAAATCCAACATGTCTTAGCATTTTGCAGGAATTGCTGTCTGTCAATGTGATACTTTATGTATAACAAATACATTCATAAGTAAAATCTACCTATGCTACATCTATAATGTATTCATACATATATATCTGTAGTACCTACAATTACCTTGACTTTCACATTCTTTCATCTGACTATTTGAAGACACGAATACATATATATAGAATATACTTTTACCATATGTACATTTATGCATAGATCTACATAAGCATAAATAAACATATATCATACATGTACAGAAAGAATAATATATTTCTATATTTTTCTTTTAATTCACTAGAAGTTATTAGAGATTTTAAAAAGTACTATTTGTTTCTTTATAATTTCTGTTAGGGTGAATCCACGGAAGACAGACTAAATATTGTCATCAGTTCAAACTTCCTGATGGAGTCTGCTAATGTATTTCTGTCACTACCCAAGATATCCTCTCCAGAAGCTACAGGAGCAGTAGGTATTGTCTGGCCTGTCTTCTTTATCAAGTGATGCCCAGCCTGACCAACCAATCGAAATCTTGTCTGATGAGTAGGTAGTGGTATCGACAGAGTTACAAAATAAGGATTTGGAGGTACTACCACAATCAAAGTTTAGCACCCAAATGACAAGGACAAGAATTCAAGAGTTCTCTGTTTCTCCAGTTACTCACTAGTCCCCAAATTGTCAAACACTGGTTAATGCTTCTCTTAAGAAGTCAGTTACCTTTCTAGACAAAATCTGCTCAGGACTTAAAACATGATGAATAACAACCCAATATGAATAGTACTGCAAGGAACTGCAAATGTGTATCCTGCTATATATTATATAATACATATTTTACTACGTCTTATATTTTTTATGTGTATAATGGTCCAAAGCTTATAAGGACTAAGCACAGTTGCCAATAATAATAATAATAATAGTAATAATAATAATACAAAGAAAAACACCCAAGAAAATGAGTTAACTGGGAAGGATTCCCAAGGAAAGTCTACGTTCTTGTCGTTATAAACTAGTGATTGCCACAGTGACATTGTTTTAAGTAATGAAGTAATGAAAGTGTACATTTTCATAAAAATTGCATATATACTATTAAAATATTTTGAGCAGAGAGACTAAAAGTTTACTGTGCTCAGTTTATCTAAATTATTGATAATTCTTTAATTTTATTTTTGGTACCTAATGTGGAAACGGCATAACTGCTGACTCCTACTAAAGCAGCCAAAGAAGAGTTCCTGCTTTGTTCTAAGTGCTGCTTGCTACTGTACAAATTCAATGTTTTCATTCATCAGCTGGAATGGTTTTATTCTGTTTTGCTTGACTATATCATGCGTGATGATATGAACAGCTGTTTTGAAGAAAACAAAACATTATGACAGCTATTGCTGATTTAATATCATCCTTCTTAGAAGTCCTACCATGCTTCTATTCTTCTACTACCATTGGTTCTATCTATCACATTGTGTCTTATTGGGATTTGAATATGTGTGATAGTTTAAACAAAATTTTTCTATCA